>JAWNLH010001418.1:0-23148 GCA_035042485.1 Drosophila cyrtoloma | reverse complement strand
TCGGAAGCAATAAAATGCAATTATAGCAGTCGAGCTAAATGAGTTTCTAATGCATGCATTGCATGCATCTTCATCTCTTAGCTTTAGAGAACTGCGATGCATAATCGTCGAATTTGAAGTCTGGAAGCAGGCAGGTGCATTGATCGAACAAAGAGACAGCAAAAGAGTTCATCAAAAAAGACGCTCTTCACTCTATCTCTTTATCAGCGAGCTAAAAAAGAACATTGCAGCTTTCTAATTACCAAAGCTGTAACCACAACTGCAACAGCAACAACAGCAACTGTGATGATCATTAATCCAAACGCACGCCTAATTAAATGAGAGATAACACATCGGAGCTAAACAAAGCTATGAATGAGGCCACCGATTGTCGCATGGAAGGAGGATAAGCAAGAGAGACTCAAAGAGGAGAAGTGGAAAGGGAGTTGAAGTCATCTCCATGCAGCTTACGCAACTGCCAGTCGAACAAAACGTATGCCTCAACGAAAGCCCCAAGTCAGTTAGTTGCACATGTGCCAAGTCTGATTGAAACTGTATGTCACTCTAAGCAGAGACTTACAAACACCACACACACACACACACACACACACACACACACACACACACACACACACACACAACACTCACACTCTTACATAGACACAGGCTGATGATGCAATTAAATATTATCGAAGACTCTCAACGAAAGCACAGCGAACTGCACTCGTCGCACTTTTTCCACCCAATTTCTCATGCAATTCAGATACACTTGCAATTGCATTGCATTCAGTTACTATATAGTTACTGTTACTTCCATTCGGGCAAACAACAAACAACTCTTCGAATGGTCGCTTCGATTCTGTGGCGATAAATCGACGACGTCATCAGCTTTTGTCGCTTTTGTCGCTTTTGTGCCTGATAATTGACGCCTCAACTGAATTAAACAATTTGTTCAACAATAAGCGATGAATCTGATAAAGCAATTATATAAATTTAGTCTTTCGGAAAAGCGTTTTGGCAGCAGGAAGTCTCCAATCGCCATCCGTTTCGCTTGCCGTGTGAATGAAAATTCATCGAGTTCTGTTGCGGTTACGCTTGATTTCTGCTGATTTCTAGGGCTGAGTTTTGTTCTGTTCTGTGCTGCAGATTGATTAAGAAATAAAAACCCAGCAAACCCAGACACGAGGCAACCTTGTCTTCTTGCTCATTCGTGATTGAGTAATTGTGGTTGTTTTTGCAAAAGATGTGCTCTAATTGTAATCTTTAAAGCCGATCGGTACCAAAAATTGTGTTGTTCCCAAGAATTAATTAAATCTGTCTGCTCACAAATATTTGCTGAATTGTGTTGGATATAGATTAAAGAATCGCAGTTCTCAGTTCCCAGGTCACTCTTGGGTCAAGTGAAGAGTTTCTTGCCCTTTCTTATCTTATCTGTGTGGTTTTCAACCGTTATGAGGAAGTCAATAAGTCATTTCAATAGGCCAACTAAGATAGCCAGCATTTGCTTTCGGTGTCACATCGATATTCAAATATTTGTTGACAATCCAAAGCTCGGGAACTGTGCCAAGCTCACCGTTGAAAGGGACTACAATAACAACACATATAAGTTCATTTGTAGAGCAAACATAGCCTAAAAACCCTCCTCAAATAGATTTGTGTAGCTCTGTTCTCGGTCTGATTTGACCAAATTGAGTGACATGCAAATTTCCTTTCGATTTTCGCACATTCTTCGCTGCTTTCTTGCTGATTGAGATTCCGTGAGAAGGTCGGTCAGGAAAAGAGTGAGGAAGAGGGGAGTCTGTAAGAGGGAGGAGTTATTGCAGGTTGTCGACTGTTTATATTTCCGGCAATCAATCGACTCGAGTCAAACTCTCGTTCATTGTTGCATTGTTGTTTGCAAATTGATCGACTTTGTTCGTCTGTTTGTTTGTTTGTCTGTTCTTCACTTCAGGCTCCATTTCTAGATTGTTGCTGTTGTTGTTCATTAGATGTGGATCGACACACACAGACGACACTCGATATGTGCTCGATACTTTCGCTTGGAATGCAACGGGAGAAAGGAATACTGAGAATTCGCAAAAGAAGATTTACCCTCAATGGATGCGTTTTCGGATTTTGGGGCACATCCGCAGGGAATCTCCGACTCGGAATCGACGCCTAATTGCTGATAAGAATCGCACATGTGAATGAAAGTTGCCATCAGAGGCGCCAGCTGAGTTGAAAGTGCAGCGCAGACTCGACCCACATCAAAAAAGGGAAATAAAATCGAAAGACTGAGGCGACGAACTTGATTACTACAACTGGATCTAGAACTGTAGCAACCTTTCTCTTGATTGCACCGCACATGATTTGTTTTATTTCACTTTTTGATGGGGCTCCCCACCACTGTGCCCCTCCAGGGCCACATTACTAATTGCAGCTATGGCACTTCTTCGATTCAGCTTTCCATGCAGAAACAAAAACTCATTCTACCAGAAGGCAACAAGAATTTTCACTCTTAATAAGTTTCTCGTTTGGTGTGTGCCACTGACTGAGTGACTATCCGTCGTCAACGCCTGCCTTGTGGTCTATTCTTGACTTCCCTGCTGTCAACATAAAACTGTCAACGAGCGCTTAACCCAGTTAACGCCCTTAACCAAAGACACCAAAGACACCAAAGACACCAAAGGCGACTATGCCCAGCGACAACACTTGGTTTGCAATTCTCGATCTGTTCGACGCGAGCTCCGCAGAAATAAGCCCAACTCAAAACAACAAATGAGCAAGGTGTAAAAACCACAGAGTCTAGCCTGGCAACAACACATGAGCAATGAGCATTGAGCAATAAGCAATGAGCAGATAAGAAAGGCCACAGACCAATATACCAGTAAGGTGCACTCGCGCAGCTGCTGAAGCTGAGCGATGGCCCCACCTCAGTGAAAAGAGGAACGAAGAACGAAGAATGAAGAACGAGGAGAGACGATGCGAAGGTGTTGGCTATGGGCAACGGATATTGGAGCTGTTCGGGGGGAAGAGGGAGAGAAGATGGCAGATTGACCGATGTCTGGCTGTAACAACGCTCGCAGAAAGGAATTCTGAGTTTAGCGGTGAAAGTAGTCATCTCCATCTCCATCTCCATCTGCAACCATCTGCAACCCCATCGCAAGCTTCAGCTCCAGCTATAGCTCCATGTTCATTTGAAGACACGACAACGGCAGCGACTTGTTAAGATTCTGGTCCCAATAATGACACTTAAGCGATGCAGTTTTTTCGTAATATGAATTTTCCTGTTTGTTACCTGCCCGCTGGTCCGTTGGAGGATCGCCAGAAGAGCGTCCCGCCATCAATTAGAACCGGGATCGGGGAGTGGAGTGGAGTGAGTGGAGCCACCTGAGCTGCAACTCAATCACCAGCCAACGGCCATCGCCAGCTTCTGCCTGCTCTTCTAATTGCTGTTGTTTTTGCTGTGGCTCTTCTTGTTTATAGGCAGTCCGGTTTAATAGGAACCTTATGAGTTATGGGTACGCAGGGGTGTCATATGAAATCGATTGGGTCGCTCGTTCCTTAAGTGGATAAAGTAGAAAGCTTCTCTCTCCCCTTCTAGGGTGCACCTTTCATTCATAACTGCATCGAAACATGCAAATTGGCACTCATCCTCATTAGTTCATTCATCTTCCTGGTCATCATTTAATTCCGGACATAAATTCGCAAATTGATGCCAATGCATTCTGGCAGCATCTGATATGATGATGCAATCTCCATTCCATACAATCTCTTTCTCTTCTTATTTTATATTTGCCAACAGAGACCCCGTTGTTAGGAAGGAATCCAAATGGTTCTACAGGAGGAGGGACAGGGATAAATCAAGCAGTGTTTGCTTTGGGCGTTTCCAGTTCTCTCGGTCGACAACGCGACGATTCCTCTGCTTTAACCACAACCTGAGCGCAAAATGCAGTTGTCTTCTGTCTCGTGTAAGGGAGGCGTGGATGCAAATAATGCTGCCGCCAGGTGGAGAAATCTTTTACGAGCAGGCTTAAGGCTTGCCTCATGCCACACAAAGCAATCAAGTAACTGTCAATAGTGGATACACCTGTTTCTGGTCATGTGTTGCTCCATTTATATGCAGCTTTGTCGCATTCCAACCAAATGCGACCTTGAATCCCAGACAAATCCTAATGAGCTGATCCATCTTAAATCGCGGATGAGCCATCTGATAAATTGAGGTGAAAAGACAGTAATCTCGAGATATTTTAGAGAGAGAACTAATCGCTCTAGTTAACGATAAGTTGTTCAGGTGTTAACACGTTCTTCCCTTCGATTTGGTATCAATTTGAGGTTAATCAAGAATCTGCTCCAATTTGTTGAAACATAAAAGAGGTATTAGCTTCTACAATTTATGTTCGCCTCGCGTTCAACATGCAGCAAAAGAAGAACATGGAAGACAAAGCGAATATAACTAACCCATTGGAAAATTATTGCACTTCACTAATTGATTTATGCTCAAATGGTATATGAGATAAAGTACGCTTGAAGATACTCTTTAGCGATCAAAATGGTAATTGGTAATAGTTGCAGTGAGGCAGGGCGTGGCGAGGGGAACTCCTTGAACTCCTTGTGGGTGCAGCCTTCATGGAGAGCAGCCATAAAATGGTCAGGCAACATGACGTGGAACATTGCAACATGGCAACTACAACTACAACTCAGCTGAGCTGAGCTGAGCTGAACTGGAAGAAAAACATCTAGAATGGAACAAGTTCTATAGTAGTTCCCACAGGAAGTGTTCGCTGCTGAACGCATGCCAAAAATGGCTCCCCGAGGACAAGACAGCAACCTCGGACGGACCACAAAGACTGACCAAAGCCCAAAACCCGAAAACGATCACGATTATGATGATCATTTCGGCGATTATGGCTGCGACAGTGCCAGCTCCTACATCGTAGCAATGTCCAAAAACACAGACCACATCCCACATCCAACAGTTTATTTTAGTGCATGCCTGAAGAACATTTCTCGAATCCAACTCTGAGTCTGAGTCGGAGTCGGAGTCTCTGAGTACGATTCTTAGTCGGTGGCGATCAGTGGCGATCGAAGTGGGATCGTAGCTGGTTTGGCATTAGCAATTGTTGTATATTGTTTCTGCATTGTAACTGTCACCTGGTGGCACAAGTTGGCAAAGCTGCCAGAAATAATAGAAATTATATGAAATGGTCATTTGGGGAGTGTGTTTCTGCTGCAGCTTCTGCTTCTGCTGCTTATTCTGAGTCAGCCTCAGCTTCGACTTCCGCATTGGGTTCATTTCTATCTGCTGGGACAATGGGCCATTTGAAGCAATCGAGCAACAGCCACATAGTAAACAGGAATGTCGCTGGTTATGACTGGGACGCAATCTCCCGCGCCTTCCGATGCCTAATTTGGCTAGTTATTACAACATTTCGTTGAATTCTGCACACATTAACACCTCCCTCACTGCAGAACTTCTTCGACTTCTATTTGAGATGATGGACACGTGCCAAGTTCATTTTTCCATTCTGTTTTATTCTACGCGCTGAAGTGGAGACGGGGAAGAAACAGAAGTAGAGGAAGGAGAAGATATCTTCTATGCTATGATGGATCACTGAGGATGACACGACACTTAATAGTCGCCTTGTTGTTGCTGTTTCTCTAGTTGTTGTACACACTTGTATACAGCTCTGCCAGCTGTTCGTGCCCTGCAATTTAAGAGGAGAGTATGAGTATTTAATGCCTCGGCAACTTGCAACTTCAGGCAACTTGAGGCAACTTGAGGCTTGCGACTGATTTATGACAGAACGAAAGATTCCACCGAGGATCGCTGGAGAACACTACATAGACGCATCCGAGGGCAATTTGGCACCACCAACTGCCAACTGCCAACTGCCAACTACCAACAGACCAAAGACGGGCGTGGCGCTGATGCTGATGCAAAGGTTCAGGTTGAGGCTGAAGCTGAAGCTGAGATGGAGGCTGGAGGCTGGAGGCTGGAGACGAGGCCTATTACGTGATGATGTAATAATTCTTCAGACGATGGCATTTTTATTGCGGAAAATGTTGCATAAATCAAGGCAGCAATAAAACGGAGCCCCCGTCGATCGCCCCGATCCAAACAGGATGCTCCGAATACTAAAGACTAGTTCATTCCCATTCAGCGCCAATAATTTGCACCAGCAAAAGCGACTCCGATCTCTTTCAAAGGTCTTAGAAATGTTTGAGAATTCGACGACGTCATGCGGCACAATGGGAATAGCGGCATAATTTGGAGTAGTAGTTATGTGTATAAAGCTCATTTCGAGCCTGCTCCAATCAACTGTTGAGCCACGAGAGATAATCATCAACTTTCTGCGTCAACACTGTTGCATCAACACTCAACGGCCCACGCGATCCTCGAGTTAGCTTCGCACATTAGCAAGCAAGCCGCTCTCTAAGATCGCAGCGGCAGATCACCACAGGCGTGAAAGATGAGATGAGACGAGATGAGCGATGAGCGATGAGAGATGAAAGCTTCTGCAAGGTTTGGGAACGTGTTTGTCATTGCAAATTGGAAGTGGGGGAGCCTACGCAAAGCGGATCTCATCAAAGGAAGACGATCATAAAAGGACTTTGGTCAGATATGCGAAGAGGTGCCAGTTGAAAACTAACCTCTCTAATGAGTTGTCTCAATGTTGGGGATCTAACGAGAGAATGGAAAACGATTTCAATATTGATTTACAGTCAGTCAGTCTGTTTTTATGGATCAGTGGGTTGAGAATCAAAACTGTTAATCGTAATACAAGTATTGATTGCTAAGAATGTTCTCTGTTCATTTACTGATCATTATCACTACAAATGTGACATGATGACAATAATCATTTATTATGGAATCGATCACTGAGCTCTAAAGACTGTCTTTATACACTTGAATATTATGTTATACACAAGAATGTTTGGCATCGTGTCACATAATATTATTGTTACCACAGAGTTTCATTTCTAATTTGGTTGATCCAACAACCCGAAACGTGTTGCAGTAGTTTGTTTGTCACGCTTTGTTGTTCTGTTGGCTCGGTGACTACGAGGAGAAGAGGAAGAAGAAGAAGAAGAGTACCCAACACCTCGTAAATAGGCCACTGACTGACGTGATTACAATGTCAAAGTGACCCCGCCCCAAAGAGGGGAGCGTGTTGTGTAACTCACTCTCTTTATTTATTATACCCAATACAATTAATTTAATTTCAGTTCCAAGTTCTGTTCTGCTTGTGGGCGTGGCACTTGGCCGAAAGTGTACCAAAGCGTGAGCCACGAAAGATCTTAAAGAGAGAGAATTCGGCATTTGGCATTTGCATTTTCATTTCCTTCACTCAGAACTCGGGGCTCGGGGCTCAGGGCTCAGAACATTGCGTGATTCGGAAAAAGATTCTTAACATTTCGAACACCTTTTTGGGTGTCCAGCGTGGTTTTTTTTGTCTGATCGGAAAGGGTATGATGTGGGATAGGGCGTGGAGGGGTGGGGGGAGGGTAGATATCCAAAATGTACAAACAAAGCCACACAAAGTCAGAGAGCAAATTATTAGGCAGGCAAAGCAGCTGAGGGAATCTGAGGGAAACTGCTTTTTGATGTTCGGTAATTGGCGGTTTGGCAGCACGCGAGCGGCCCCAACAACAACTGGACTATGAGCTAACTGTGAGCAACTAGGGATAGGAGAAAGGGAGGGGACGTTAGGAAACCAAGAGGCAGAGTCTATTCTTCCGATTGCCGGCGCTCAAACCTCCAAATGGTAACGAGACAGCGGATTTCGGCGTGACGCGCTTTTCGATTGCACAGGGGATTCCGACCAAGTCTGAATCCGAGTCTGAGACTTTTCTGGTCCAAGTTCGAATGTCGCTGTTTCTGATGTTGTTGTCGTCGTCGTTGTTGCTGTCTGCTCATTTCATAATAATTGGCAGCTTACAAATGTTCTTTTGGTTTTGATTTTGCTTCCATTTCCAGTTACAATGTCCCCCAACTGAACTGACGCGGTTTTCTCCAAGGGGAGGGGGCGAAGACGCGAAGACGAGGCGAGGTTAGCGCATAGCGGTACTTTGTTCTGTTGAACCTATGAACATCGTCTGGCAAACGGAACTGCTGCAACATTTTTGCGGCAGATCTTTGGTGTTGGGTTGGGAAGCATTCCGAATTCAGAGCAGGCATCCGCCACAAATAAAGTCGGCACTTTACAGGCGTGAACATTAATTAGACAACCCAAGAGCAGAGCGATCACAGTCTGAGCAGAGGTTGGACAGGAGCCACAATTACACAATAAATAAAACACCAACAAACCGGGTTGGACATTTCTCTAGCAGCACACTCGCACAACTAATGAGCAAACATGCTGCTCTTCTTCCCCATCTCCCCCTTTGACCATTTGCTTACACAGTCTCCACCCTCACTTGGAGCATTTTCGAAGCGTTGTCGGGGCGGAGTTGTTTGCGCTTTGTCCGCCAACCGCCAACCGCCAACCTCCAACCGACGACCGCCAACAGATGCCAGATTAGCATTTAAATTGTAGTTACATTTGGCCAAAGTCAAGCACAAACTAACTCAAGCCCAGCGCAAACTGTAGATTATTTTTCATTCCACTTAATTTTGTTTTACCTTATTTTTTGTGTGCGGTTTTCTTGGCGTTGCATTTTCCCGCCCTCCTCTTTTTTGGCGCTGTTCAAAGCAAACGTTTACCAAATGGAATTGTTGTCTTTGTTCTGTTTGCATCGGTTCGGTTCTATTCCGTTGTTGTGGGAGCTGGAATTCCCAAACGCCACCCTCCACCCTCCTCTGAAGCTACACCCCACCATGACATTCAAGCACTTCAGCTGATGTTATCACGGCCTCGCCTCGGGCAGAAGCTTTCCTCAGTGTTTCTTGTATTTGTTGTTGTATTTGTTGCTGTTGTTGCTGTTGTTGCTGTACCAAGGTAGCAATTTCAATATCAAAATTCGCCTGGCCTTTGGTCCGGTACGGAAAGCACAGAACCACAGAGCCACAGACCCACAGTGTGAAGCGGTTCGCTCAAGTGAGTCCAGCAAACGGTAAACCGCCAACGCCTTCTTTGGCATATCAGGCAGCCCCAACAGCTCCCTTGCCATTTGTTCTAACATTTTAATCAAAATTAATTAAAAGCAAACCCAAACTGGCCCATTTTCAATTCCCCAGGACAACAAATTCACATATTTATCTTTGCCTCTCCTCTACTGAGCAAACTCTCTTAGTTGACGAACTGAAAAATAGGTAGAGCAAATAGAGTGATGATAAATTGCGAAACATTTCGGAAAAGACGTCAAAAGTGTGGCAGCCCCGCGGCGAGACCGGCAATGTGGCACAATCCCCTCTCTGCTTCAGGTCTATCATTATTCCGAGACGCTGCACAGTCCGATTAATTTGCAGTCGTCCAAGTTGTAGTCTTAGTCTTAGTCTCGGAGACTCGGATGGAAGTACCGTAAGCGTAGGTGGGTTGATGAGCTCTGCTGCCGTTTTCGTGGATTGCTCGTTGGGTCAGTTGGTTTCGCTTCCCCTCACTTCAGCAGCAGACAGACATACTGCTGGACAGAATGCCCCTTCTTGGCCAGGGCCACTAATTAATTGCGTGCTTTGACTCGGTCACACTCCAAGCGCAGAGGAGACTTCAAAGACAGAGGAGGCTGGCCTGGAGGGTCTCGGATTGGGCTTGGCAATCGTCTCAGTTGTTGCTCTGATTGACAGGAAATTGTTATGAAGCCAACCAATCGACATCTAACTGTTTAATAGAGTTTCGCCCTCTTCTTGTACGATATTTTTAGCCAGCATACTTCGATTAAAATTAAGAGTTCGCATTTTGACAACGAAGTTTGTTTGCTTGTTAGCTTGGATGGGTTCAATGGCATCCATCCGAGCTGTGTTTCCCGTTTCGAATGCTGTTGGCCCGTAGATTGGTGCATATCTTGAGTCCAATCGAAAGTTTCCTTGTCTCCGGAGTCACTCTGCAAATGCAAAAGTTTTGTGTCCAATCATCTGACACTCGAGACATGCGAGAGTGTGTGCAGAATCCAAGAAAATCAAATCGAGTCTAACTCTCACTACAACACTCATCTGTGAATTGGGCGGGGGATGACTAAGAAGTGAGGATTGTGGATAGTGCAGATGCCAGTGATAGCACTCGAGACCATGTCGACTAATTGCAGTTATAATATCAAAGTCCACATAACGCCTAACGCCTCGCCTCGCCTCGCGCCGACTCGATTCAACTGGAGTCTCAAGTGGAGAAGGCCACAGCACGAGATCCAAAACCGAATCGAGCCACGATATGTGAAGCACACGCAAGCTCAGTGCCGGATGGTCAAGTGCCACTTGTGCGTCCTCCACAACAAATGGACCGGACCGGACCGGACCGAACGGGATGGGACGGGAACGAACTAGACTAGACCGGGTGTCAGGATAATTTGCAGGCAACGCCGACGCGACGCCACGCAAATGATCTGCAAGAAATGATGGGGCGGATCTTAATGAACTTTCTCGCTTTTGGGACGAATTTGCAGTATCGCAGTGCGATATGTTTGGTCTCGTGCTTCAGGTGGTTCTGCTGGTCGGAAAGAGTCGAAAGTCGACCAAGAAACTGCATCGGAGAAACAATTATGCAGAATTTGGGTCATCTCTCGAGCATCTAAGACGGTGAGTTGTGAAGGCAGCGGAGGGGGGCAATTGTTTGTATTTATATTCAGTTTGCGGTTGTAGATGGGATCTCAGTTTTTCTCAGCAGAGACAAACAACCGCGAACGAGTTGCGGAGGGGTCAGAATAATTGCGAATTAAATTGAGATTTCATTTATGATTCTGTTTCGTATTCTGATTTCAGAATCTTCGTGTGGGACTGGAAAATTTGTGAGTTCCCTTCATTTTAAACGGCATTTCAGATAAGATTGTTGTTGTTGTTTGTGTTGCTTTCAGGCTCTGGAAGTGGGCAACAAATGACAAGCGGGACACTCATCACGATCCAAGGAATATTCGGTGGCACTAATAAGGCACCGTCGTGCTCATCATCAGCATCTCCGTTACCCTCACGACAACGTAACGCTCTGAATCAAGTTGCAGCTCTTCATTAATACCTCCCCTCTTCTCATCGTTGTCATCATCATCAGCAACTTCATCAACTAATTGTTCATGCTTATGGCATTTATCGACTTTGACTTTTTGCTGATTTTGTGATTGCTGTCTGTGTCCCTCTTCTGATCTACCATCAATGATCAGTGTTCATCTCATGCCGTTCTTATCTGCTTCTCAAATGCCAAACAAGGTTAAGTCGTTCACTTCTCATGCGCGTGACCATTGTCAGTGAGGATGCTTCCTCCACCTCTATGTTCCTTTCTCTCTGACTCCAATGGCAATTATTGTCATCTGTTTCTCAAGCGCTGTTAGATGGGGCATTATAATGCTCATACATATGACAAATGGCCTGCCAAAGAGAAATGTAAAGGAAGAGTCTCTTAATTCCAAGCTGTAGAAATCTCTGTTAGCCCCGCTTTACTCGCACCTAATTGCCCACTCATCAAGAGAAGGAGGTAACAGTCGCTCTTTTTTTCTTTGATTTAAGTACCTCAAGAGAGGACACTCCTATACCGCTTAACTTCGTGTATAACGCATTTCGACACGCTCCTGTGGACCACCTAGCTGGATTTGATTAAAGGGGGGAATTCAAAAAACATTCCACATTCAGCCGTAAATTTGCGTTAACCAAATCGCTAGCAAATCTAGGCACATTGTGCCTTATAAGCCTCCAGCTGGTAGGCAGCTCCAGATCTGTCCTTCTTCCCTCTCTCTGCCCCCTCCCCCCTCTCACCTAACAGTCCTTTCCGTTAAGGAGTGCGTGAGCTCTTTGCTGGCTGCCAATGCGACGCCCATGTCCGATTGGCTGTCATTGATACCGTCCAGCACTTGGATAGTCTCCAGTTATCCAGTTCGTTAGATGCTGCCTCACCTACTTTTCGCAACAATGTCACAGATCTCCCAACTTAGCCCCTTGTGCGTACTCCCTCCCTTCCTCAATCCACTCTCTTAGTTACTGTGGTTTCAAATTTCCAATTTCCAATTTCTTGGCCTGTCATCGCCTACAAGCATTGTTGTTGTCGTCGTGTTGTTGTTGCTGTTGCTGTTGCTACTGCTGTTGGGATCTTGAGCTGTTGAGAGCTGTTGTCCTGTTGCCAGATCTCTGCCCACGCCCATTAGAGCCAAGAGACAAAGCTGCCAACGCTGTTTTGTTAGCATTTGGCCACAGTGCGTTTCAATTACAAGCCCGAATTTTATTGGGTTGCTCTGATATGTTTTCTTCCTTTCCTCGCCTCGTAATTCTGGCAAGGGAAAGTGTTGGAAATTGCTTCACAGAGTAGTTGCCATTTGAGTCCGATGCTAAAATCCTTCTCAGGAGCCAAGTCTGAGTGTGGGGCACACACATTTGCATTTCTTATTTACTCGAGAGATGCTCAATTAAAAGACCAAAAACTCGAAGCAACAACAACAGCAACGGGGAATGACAACAGCAACTGTTGCTGTTTCTGTTGCTGTTGCTGTTCTTGGTGCCCATGTTCCACTTGACTTTAATTGGATTTTGTTTATTTTTGGGCACATTTCGGGGCCCGAAACTGCAACTGCAACTGAAACTGGCGACGGCTCGCGGAATGCGACACGACACACGATGACAAATGTTGATATTCAAATGACACCATTGGGGGCGCTAGATGCGGGTGATGCTGGAGGGGAGTAGTGGGCGGCACTTGTTGCACTTTTGTCACAGCTCTTGGCCAAAGGTAAATTCAGCTTCGGCTTCAGCTTCGATTCGAACGACACCCGCAACTGGCATTCCAATCGATTGTTGGCCAACTTGCTGTGGATGCCTGTGGTCGACAAGAGAGTCGTGGTTGGGTGAGAAAAGTAAACCGTTTGAGCTGTGTTTGAGTTGAAGCTGTTTGTGCTGTTGTTGGCGTTGAGTTGCCGTTTCTGTTGCTATAGGCTCAATCTTCTCCTTTAAACGCCAACAGGCAGCAGCAGATGTTTGAAATGTTTGCGCGACTTTGTCAACGTTCCAATGTCTTTTTCCTGAACACCTACTCCTCATACTCATACTTACCCTCATCTCTTTTCTTCGACGGCTTCTTTACTGTCTCCTATTGAGTTGGGTAACAAATGTCCACGGCACCTATCAGCAGATGCGAGTGCAAATTTCAATGAAACAGACAAACACTTCTGCTACCGTTCAATAGAAGACAGAAGAAATATCAATAGTATATTCTACTACTACTATTTTGCTACCTTTTTATACAATTAACAACTAGAATGCGGCTCATACCGAAACACAGGGTATTGAAATAATTTAAAGACTTTAGTCAGTATGTCAGTGGGTGAATATATTCCCAGAAATTGGGTTAAAATTCCAATATCCATAATATTAGCAAAGTTTTCATTGGAGGAACAGCTGCCGCCTTAGAAAGTGCATTTCCATATACATCGCTTCTCGGGGTTGTCTAAACCACTAAATTTACTCCACAACAAAGTTTGCTCACGTTTTCGCTTATCTGCGAGGGAGGAGAAACTAAGAGAGACAAAGGGAAAGAGAGAAGAGAGAATAGAGAAGAGAACTCGCTTTGGAATTCCTTGCAACGAGAAATGTGTCAATAATTAATTGTATTCAATTAAAACACGTTTGCCCGCCTTTAAGCCTGATCTTAATCCCAGTTGAGTTAATTAAGATGCATCCGTGTCGCTGACGGGTAACGAGGGAGGTCAGAAACCGAGGAACTGCCTACACTCGATCCAATTTAAAGTCATGTTATATACGTTGGTGTGTTCCTCTTCCTCGTATTCGAGCCCTTGGATATGGATCTACAGAAGTCTCATTTGCTGCAGTTGGTTGGCAGTTGGCAGTTGGCAATTGGCAATTGGCAGTTGTGTAAACGGTTTTTGGGTAAAAGTGCAACTAAACATCAATTAGCCCAATTCCCAGGCCGCTGCCACTTTGGCTTTTCAGTTGCCCCACACTGACTCAGTAGTCGGTTTCTGTTTCCACTTCGCTTCCACTTTCATGTTGCATGTGGCTCACGTTGCATTTTGGCAACGTTTTCAGATGCCTATTGCCCATTGCATATTGCCTATTGCCTACTGCCTGTTTGCCAGTTGCCCTTGCCATGAGTCTAAAGTCTCTGATTAGAGCCTCTCGTCTTCACACAAGAGTGAAATTCATTGCAATTTTCATTTTATTTATTTGCGTCGCTGCCAGTTCACTGCCAGTTGGCAACTGCTGTTCGCTCGATTCTCTGTCCCAGGGCCTTTCCCATATTATTTCATTGTTCGCCAATAAATATGTTCCACATGTTCTCAGTGGTCAGTCAGTCAGTCAGCTCATGTGATTGTGGTCATCTGGTCATCTGGTCATCTGGTCGTACTCATTCAACTCTGTCTCACGTGCCATCGAGAGTGCGTTTTCACTTTGCAACGAACTCTTGCAACTCACAACTCACAACTCACAACTCGAAACTCGAAAGTGATTCTAATCACATGAATTTAATGAAATAATGGCAATCGAAAAGGAGAATGTCTGCAAGCAGTAGAATCTCTATCTCTCTCTCTGTCCAGAGTTGAACTCTTTGTCGCATTTCCAATGCTGAGCATTTCACTCGTGTGGAGTGTCAAACAAAAGCGGCTCTCAGGTAAATCAAAATCTAACAGCGACACACATTCAAGGTCTCTCTTCTTCAGTGGCAACATCCTTGCCTGCGATGTTCCCATTTCTCACATTCATGTCACGATTTTGACCAGATGAAAGATGAACCACATCAGCATCGAGGATGCATCACTTTGCATGTTAATCGCATCCATTTGATATTGGTCAAATGTGGTGACTGCCATCGCATACATTTAAATCTATTACCATTAACTGTGAACGGGGAACTGAAAGTTCCACAAATCGATATTATTTCACAAATAAATCCATTCAATCCGAAGTTTTTTTTTTGTTGTTAAAAGTGAAACCGCTAATAGCCCATAATCGTTCACAGTTCGAAAGAATTTGTGCGGCACGAGCTTCATAGCGAAAGAGTCAAAAGTCGAGAGTATCAGGTATCATTAACACCCTGGAATGTCATTTTGTTTCCCCATCCCCCCACTCTCTGAGCAAGCTGAAGAGGGTTTCCCCTTAAGTTCCAGCTCACTGACTACCAGCCAAGATTCATGCAAATAATCATAAACCTTGTGCGAAACGGCCACAGCTCAAATTGCTTTGGCCTACAATGACCCGCAGTGAAAGATTTTAATTATGGACGAGAACTTTTGCTTTTCTTTTCCGTTTGAGGAGGGTTTAGTTCACTTTACTGTCGAATGATTTATGATAAATTTAGCTAAATGATATGTGGCAAACCGAAATTGAGACTATCTCGATTCAAATCGCAATGAAAGGTAATCGATTTAATGGCAGCACCGCAGCAATGAATTTTCTTTTAAGTTCGGGTTTTAAATAACAAAACAAAACAAAACAAAACAATTAAATAAACGAAAGGTTTTCTTCGTCCGCCCATTTCCTGCTAGGTTAATGATGTGTACAAAAAGAATGCTTACAATCAGCTTACACAAATTTCTTAATCTTGCATCTGTGGCTCACAACTGAGAACATCATACAAGCAGAATTTACAATAAAGTTACCTCAGAAAAGGAGACAGAGAAGAAGTCAGAAAGTGTCGTGAACTTTGGGTCCCGTTGGGAGCTGGCTGACTAGTTGACTGGTTGCCCAATACTATGAATACCTACGCCGATGCAGCATGACCCAACCAGAGAATCGAGTCAGCGAGCAGCGAGCATCAAGTATCCCAAATCCCGAATCCCGGCAAGCGTCGTTGGCTATCAGTGCTGAGCCATCGTCTAAACAGCAACTGGCAACAACGGGGAACAAGCAACATGCAACAAATGATGGAGAGCACTAACATGACTTGATCCTGCTGCTCCTGTTAGATGCCCCAAACGTTGACTAACACTACTGGCACAATTTCAAAACAACTGGCAGACTGAAAGACAGACAGCAATGCAAGTTCTCCCGTTGCTTTTGCTGTTGTTTTTATTGCTGAGCATTTAAATGGGCGGCAGCCAAAAAGAAATGTTTGCAGCTCAACATTGGTGGCTTAGTTAAGTGTTTTGTGCTTTATGTTGGGTGTAGTTCAAGTTGTAGACGAACTATTTGCAACTGCCTTAAGATGCACACTTTCGATAACACGTTGGCAAATTTATGCAAGTCGCAAAAACCGAAATAAAAATTGTTGTACAGTGGAGATTTTGGCAAAGACAACATTATTTGGAACGGTTGGGGGTGGGCGGGGCAAGGCAAAAACAAAAATGCAAATCGCATTGGGTATGGCCAACGTCTCAAAAGGGCCAACGATGATTTAGCAATTTGTGTACTTCTTCCATTTTGTTTCTTTTTCATTTTTGCAGAAGCAAAGAATTTAATGCGATTTGTTTGCTTCGTGTTTTTTGTAGACGTAACTAAGCGGATTTTGGTAATGGCCAGGCAAGGGCTTAAGAATATTTTTTCAGTCGCTTGGACCACCCCAGTGGTGGCTTAACGACAAAACAAATGTCAGGGGGCAGACCAAAATGTCAGCTATTTAAAGATTTACAGTCGGTTTCCCCCCACTCACACACAGATAGCGGTATATTTATGAAAAAAAATATAAAAAATCGAGAATAGCCAGGCTTTAATAGCTTGCAACTTGGCCAACAATTTAATTCGTTGACTTTTGGCTATCTGCCAACTGACTACAACCAGCCTGGCAATTAAAGCCTTTTCAATTGGTCTAAGACACTCGAATCACTTTTGCGGCTAAGTAGCAAATGTGCTTAAGTGCTCACTAAAATAACCCCACTCTGGCTCAGATATACATACATGTATATGAATTGCCGTTCGTCCAATTAGAACTTGCAATATGCTAATTGAATCAGTGACAAGTCATACTACTGAGCAATAAATTTTATTAGCGAAAACTTCGCTAACGGTAGTCATCTATTTAAAGCTCAGTTCGTTGCCGTAAGTCGCAAGATTTCACCAATAAATTGTAGTTGAAATATAGAGCATATATATTCGTACTTTGGTGCATAACAATAAAGTTGCATGCGTAATGAAAATGTTATAGTTTAATGAAGCACTAATTATAAAAACAGTTGCGGAAAGCCGAAAACTAATTAGAGGAGAGTTTTTATTATTATTATTATTATTTTCTTTTTGTATCATTTCGAATTGGATCTATAAACAATATTGTAGCTAACGAGGAGCTGGTAAGTTAGTTTTTTATGCTCAGACAGTATTTAATATGTCTGTCAATCGTCATGTTTATGCAACATGTGCAAAACATAATTTATTCAGAGTCAGGCATTCATTATATAATAGCTTAGATGCCTAGTAAAATAACTCAAATACAAAGCTGCTCCTTAAATAATTGAATTTCATACTACACGTGTGCGGCCAAAAACGTATAAAATGAAATTCAATTAAAATTAGGTTCCATTGACTTTAAGCTTTACAAAAAGATAATTAAAAAATAAAATAATAACTAATAATAATATGAAGTTCAATTTAAATTAGCTTCCATTGACTTTTAGATATACAAAAAGATAATTAAAAAATAATAATCAAATATTATTCTGCCCAGCATAAAGTACTAGACAGTAATTCTTTTGGCATTTGCGCAGAATTTCATTTCAGGAACTCAACCTAATCGCTTTACACGAGTATTAATTTAAACAAAAAAAGAGGTCGTTTTCATGTTTGCCGCCGGCCGCTTTGCTAAAACTTCTATGCGGGCTTTTGTCTCCTCATTAGAAGCCCACACGGGGTGGTCGCTAAACTTCTTCGAATAGTGGAAAAACATACAAAAGCCACACTCATTAAAATTGCATGAAACGAGCGGCAAAAAGCATAAGCCAAGAATATATTCTTAGATGGAGCCATTTTATTCTAGAGTAAACAGCCTTGAATTAAATTTGTTGTGTTCACATTTCACATATTCATTTGAATTTGAAAGAACACTTTTTGGCATTGAGATGGGGTTTTTTCAATTTGCGACTTTAAATCATATTTTAAGATTTTCTATTACCAAAATACAAACAACCGTGTGAAGTTGCCTATGGACAATTCGGAACGCTTGTCGAGCACCCAAAAGCAGAAACTCTCTCATGGAGGTGACAAAGTGCTTCGTCTTCTTGTCTGGGTTGCCCAGTTTTAGTGAGCCCGTAAAATTTGTGCCATAAATTTGGAGAGTAGGACGAGCTGGGAGAGGCGATCGTTTAAAGTCAGGCAGCTCGGCTATAGATGGCATTGAGTCGATCTTTACTGTCCATCTGGGCAATGAAGTTGCCGTCGTTGTTGTCGTCATTGTTGTTGTTGACGAGACGAGATGCCGCCGTTGCCGTTGTTCAGCGATAAGACTTGAAATATGTATTTGATGATGTTGACAATCGATCAATAGATCTTTAGCGGGTAGCACATAAAGTAAGACAGCCGCTTCATTCTCTTTCCACCTCCCTCGCTACACGTGGACTTGGCCATCAATTTGAAAGGCGGTCGTTCAGTCAGATCAGAATCAATAACAATTTGTTGAATGCCGCTTGAGGCATTGGAGGCCTACTTAAAAGAGTCTGTCTGATCGAAGTCCCCAAACGGAAGTGAATCTCATAAAAAATGAGTTGCATAAATGACTAAATTAGTGAATGACATACATACGTAATGTTTACAGTTATCCGATAGAGTAACAATATCAATTAATTCGCTCATTTTCGAAGAACTATGCATACACTTAGTGGAAAAGGGGCTACTCTTTCTAACGCCTTGTCCCTTAAATATCAACTACAATTAAAATTACAAACCCTTCTATAAAATTCGAGTCTCGTTGTCTAAGCTAAGATATTATTTGATTTATGTTCAAAAATGATTTCTAATTTTTCTGAGTGTAGAAAGAACATAAGCCGAACCGATGACACTAATGAGCATCTGCTATAAGCTTTCATTTTCATAATTAAGTTGCATGTGTGGGAAAAATTAACAAAAACACTTTCCAACTTTCAATTTTTTAACCGCAACTAAATTCTAGTTTGTCACATCAAGAAAAAAGTTCTGAAATGCTTACGCATAAAATGAGAATATTAGAGTAGGTTGTCGTCAACTTGCTTGACAACTTCAGTTCAAAACTTGTTAGCCATGTAGCTGTTGGCCTTCAGTGACTTCTTGTCGTGAATATTAACCAAGGTATGAAAAATGAAAGTTTGCCAAAGTTAGCCCTTTCATTTAGATCCCAATTCATAAGTTATGCAATGTCAACAAACGACACTTGATACTGTACCCCATCGAATGCTTCTAATTTGGGTAGTATGGGAACAAAGCCTTATGCTAACCGTACAAATGAAAGTTATGCCAACTCTCAAGTTGAAAGTCTTAAAAAGGTTACAACTAGCTCTCTAACCAGCTGCATTCATATTCAAATCGATACGCATTCAAAGTTTTCTGCAGCATTTTATAGCTGGCGGTTAGATTGGACTCTTTTGTTCGAACTCTCACTTTCATGCCCCAATGTGCCAGCATTGAACTCGCCACCAATATGATTAGTTTGTTAATGTTGCTTATGGCAGGTTCAGTTGCACATTTTTTTCCCGGCAACAGCAACAAACAACCGGTGTTAACTTGTTGAAGTTATTTTGTGTTGAAAAGAAAAGCCCAGCACAGACCGCTAGCAAAGAAAAGCCACATGAGTTTTATATTTTATATGATTTATGATAAACTAATTGGAATACATGCTGTCAACTGCCAAGTACTCAGGGGGACGTCTGGCGACCCCTTTCAACTATTTATCTGCACATCTATGAGTTAATCAAGATGCAAGCTCACAGCCAGACAACGAGACATCAATTGCATCAATGCAAATGCATTTGTTGTTGATTTCCACAGCTGACTATTGACACAAAAATTGCAGAGTATAGGCTAACCAAAATCTAAATACACTTCTTATAACTGCAGTTTTTTTTAATAAATAATCAATTTAAGAAAATATCAAATAAAAATGTACACCTTTTCTATTTATACACACAACTATCTAAGATTTATTATATAGTGTATATTATTGAATTTGTAATTACTTGGATAAGTATTGAGATTGTCCGAAAGCTGCATAAAAGAGCCATAATGCGACCTACACTTGGCAAAACTGCGCAAAAAATAATATGCAAGTCATGAAGTGCTGCATCCTCAGCGTGCGCGAAGATGAGTTGCACTAGAGAAATTGGCGTAGGCAACACAAGCAGCAGCAGCAGCAGCAACAACACCAACAGCAGCAATAATAATTTCAACAAGCAGCTAGAAACTACTGTGTTGTCATTGGGGTAAACTCGTGAGTGGCAATGTTCGTACAGTTATGCAAATGAATTTTGTATTGACAAGAGTGTCACTTGCCGCATGTTGCATAAACAACATTGCACAATAATTTTGACTAATTGCAAGACAAATTGGTAAAAGCAAAGTAAATAAGAGAACTGCATAAAATCAACCTGGACTAAACCGGACTCTGTTGTGGCTTTAACCGCTATTCTGTTGGAGGCATCTTTTAATTTTTTTTTTTTTGTTTGTGGGCGTTTGTGGACTACAAAATTTGCTGGCTACTTTTTCGATTTGAATTATTGAACGTATCGTTGCCGGCGGTCAGAGCTAACTGTGCGCACAAAGCTGCTTGGCAAAATATTATAATCTGTATGCATAAATTCACACACACAGAGACAGACTGGGGCAGGCTCGCTGCTTGAGTCTTTTGTTTGCGCTCGCCGGCTATAAATAGCCATGGACCATTGAATTTGGTGCACCAGAAACCCAATTTTCGTATAATACGCAAATAGCTCTAATGGAACGTTTAATTAGCCATAGATTACAGTCTCTTTTCATTAACCCAATTGTGTTTCATGTGAAATTGGGTGAGTTGATACAATAGATTTCATGTGGATAAGAAATGAATCTAAGCAAAAATTCAATAAATTATTTCAAATGATCCCTGTGCAATGCGATCACCATAACTAGACGACGCGATATAGATATTTCTGTCATCTGACCATCTATCCCATCATCATCTATCTATCTATCCAACTATATAAACACTTCATTCCAATTTAATTAATTAAAATATATTATTCAATGAAAACGGAATACTCAACTTAAAGTAAAGAACAAAATAAGGCTCAAAGAGTATTTAAAATTCACATTGCACACATTTAAGCTTATTCAGTGTAATAAACTTTGTATTAGAATCGGAGTCATTTTGTTTTGGGCATCTCTCCCTAGAGAGTACTGTAAGCTTTTAAGTGGACTCGAGACCATTAATTATATATGGATGCAATCATTTGAACTTGCTTCCGCTGGCTGATGCACTTTTGCTGTCCCTGTCCATCGCTGATCTCTAAGCTGACCTACTTGCTTTCCAAACTGAAATCTGTGGGCGGGCTGTGCCTGTAAATCTGACAATATGGTAGCGATCTTGCACCATATAAGTCTCCGCATAAGGTGACAGAGTAGCAAAGTCAGACTTAGATTCCAACTGGCGAACTATGGACATTTGCCTTTAACTTTTAGCCAAAAAGGAAGATTTCCCACCAAAACGGTTGGCCAGAAAATGTAAAGACAGGGTCGAAATTCAAATGACAAACCAAATGGCATGCACCTTAAGAGTCTGCAAAGGAAAACGAGGAGAGGGGAGGAATGTTGGGGACATTTTGGTCACTGGGCGATCTCACCCAAATACGCGACAGCTCAATCAGTTGGCCATGACTGCGTGGCTGGTTTGGATATTGGATATCTGAGGATGCATTTTGGCCAATTTGATTTATGGGCGCCGATTTTTCTTCTTCCTTGTTTTTCATGCATCTTCATGTTGGAATTCATGCATAAACATAAAAGCAGCCGAAATTTCAAACCAACCATGGTCATTGAACAATAGAACAGCGACATTTGTTAACCTGCCCAAACCGACTCGCAAACTCAAACTTGCAACGCTTCATTGTGTTTTATGGTGCCCAAAAACGTGAGGTTAAACTTGAGAACTTTTTATCTTCTCGCTCTCCAGTAAATAAGAATATCCCCCAATAAACAAACATATTTAACTATGTACGTATGTACTATTTGCTCTTTAGCTTTTCTGTCACTCGCTGATTATGGTACAGAGTTCTCTCTGGCAAACAAATCGAATTCATTTATCGCAGTACATATTCTCTTTAAGCCCCGAAATTCTTCAAGATTCTTCGCCTTTCATTTAGTTTATTGCGTGGAATGCCTTTTGAAATATTCGCTCGTATTTTGTGAAAGCGCAAAAATGTTATTTATTATTGACAATGCGAATGACAGATGTACTTAAAGAGTGGAGGGGGCGGCGTGTACCTCTCTTTTCGCGGCTCTGATTAGTTAAGGTGCCCGCATTGACCCAGAGAACTACATTTCTCCTGAAGCAGAAGAAGTGCGCTGAAGAATCTTTCGAATAGTACTCTTGAAGTTAGACTGCTGTAGAGATCAGCTCTCTAACATTAAATGAGTAATTAAAGCGAAGGAGGCAGCCCTGGAGTCGAGGAGTCCGTTAGTCAGTTAGTCAGTCAGTCAGTCAGTCAGTCGAGAACGGTTAACTTGCCCAGAGAGACGAGACACGAGCAACTCGCTTTTGTCTACTTGATAAATGAACCTTTGTCATCCTGTCTGCCCTTCCCTGCCGCACTCGTCTTCCAGCTACCTTACTAATCGCCGCTACTTCAGACCCTGACTCGGACTCTGTCATAGGCTGGCTAAATAGTCTCACACCTTGGTGAAGGCGACTGTGCTAATATTTTGGCCTTTTAGCTGCCTTTCAGCTGCCTTTCAGCTGCCAGCCGCAGTCAACTCAATTAGGATGCCTGAAAATGATTCATTCTAATCTAAAGTCGAGTATCTGCAGTCATGAGTTGAAGTTGAAGTTGAAGTCGACGTCGAAGTCTCCATCTTAGTCTGAGTCTGGGCTTTAGCACTTCAGATTTACCGTTGCGGCGTGCGGCGGCATTCCCCGAGGCGGCTTTTAACCGTTTGTTGTGTCTAGAATTTTGCATGGCCATTTCGTTATTGATTCGCATCTGACCAGACTCAACCAAATGTCTTCATTTAGTTGCGGA
>JAWNLH010001409.1:0-19126 GCA_035042485.1 Drosophila cyrtoloma | reverse complement strand
GCTAATGAGTGATCGATCAAAACTTTATTGTCAAACGGGTTGCTAAAAACTAATATTGGATGGAGGAAACTTGGCGCAGGAAAGATCGGAAAAACACATAACAGATCACTCTAAATTCAGGGCTACTAGGAGCAGCATATATGTTTTATACCCAAAGTGGAATGGCTTTGTGTTCATATACATGCACTTTCTTGAACCACCCGGCATTTTGAAACCAAACGCCACACAGGACTCCTATGTGTCGTAAACATTACACCTCTACCTCCTACAACAGACTTGTTTTACAGACAACTGCAGCCTGCTGTCTTCCTTATTTTTCAAATTTATAAAACTTTTTCACAAGGAGTTAAGAAAGAGATTGCCAATCTCTTAATGGAAACACCAAGTATCATCACTATAAAGTGTTTAGTATACCGCAAGACAGTAAGAAGATGCATTCCTTTCTTGCTCTGGTTTAAAGTCATCTCGTACCATACATTTCGTCTTCGAATTCACGTGTTGGTTCATACTTCTCGTCTTCTCTCTCTTTATTCAAATCAATTGTTTCAATATCATCTTTTGTTACCTTCAATTCCAATTCATGATTTTTCACTTTTTGCTTCTTCTCCATCCATGTATATTTGAGAAAATTTTTAATAAAAATAATTTTGTAATTGATTCTGATATTGTTGTAACAATTTAATTGAGTGGCATTTTGTCCTAAAAGCTAACCAATATCCTGTTTTCTATTATAATTTCCTTGATAATTAGAGTACCAGTTTCTCATAGGCCAATTTAGAATTAAATAATAATGATGTTGAAATTACGATATGTTGATTGGTCTATAAGTAATAAAACTAACCAATAAATCTGTCTTATTTAAGTAGTTCTTTATTGATTTTAATTCATAATAAAAAATTAATTTTGCGTGGTTAAATATTCATTAATTGATATCTTACAATACTGGACACAATGAATTTCTTATTCTAATCTGGTTCCATCAAGTTTGATTAAGTCAGACAAATTCCAACTTTTCAAATTTTAATTGATTGATTGATAAAATTTGATAAAGGAGAAGTTACCAAAACAATTAATTTTGACAACTAGTTCATTGAACTCTTAAAAATTAGAAGATATATTTTACTATTACATTTTTACATTTAGGATTATAACTACGATTGGTTCTTAATAATGTTTCACATTTTATTGGTTTCATCCATAATTCTACACTTTAGATGGTTTATTGAGCTATCAGTCACATAAATATATGAATCAACGAAATATCAAACACTCATCACAATGAATTCAATAGATAGATGACTGAAGAAAGTTTTTATGATGCAGCTCAAGTATTACAAAAAAAGCGAAGCTTATTAAAATAGAAGTGCCTGTATCTCTACAGGAGAAATTTTATTTCCAGGGTGCCTATAATGAATCCTATGACCACTCTTTTTTGCTTCTGGCAAGCCATTTTTTATCTATGCTGCTTCCACATGTTACTCAATAATTAAATTTCAGCAACTATATTTCAAGTGCTTTAATCAGTATATATACTGATAAATTTATTACAAGAATATTTCACAGATTAAATCCCCAATAACCAATATTAAAAGCAAATAACTCCACGAATGGTTGTTTAGGGTCTGTGATCATGAACTTTCCTCCATAAAGATTCTTCAGTGTGGCCCACAAAGGAAATATGAAGCCAAGAGACGAAGGTACTTCAATGAAGGAAAGTTCAGGATAGAAATATATTCTTTGGAGAAAAAGTCAGATGCCCACATTGCAAAGCTGTGCCAAAAACAGTAGATCATCTTACTACTAAATGCGACCGTATGCTAGGTCATGATTACATGAGAAGGCATAATGAAGTGTTAAGGTGCATACATTTATCACTGTGTAGGAGATTCGGAATTAAGAAGACAAGAAAACTGAAATCTCATTCCGTTCAAGAAGTTGTAGCAAATGAAAATGTCGAGATTCGAGTAGATACAGGAATTACAATATGGTAAAAATGAAAAATGAAATAATTCTTATCGAGGTTGGAATTACCAATCTTGACCTATTAACTCAAGTTGAAAATGAAAATATGATTTAATAACAAATGAATCATCATTGATTTATAAATACAAAGTGAATATAATTCCATATGTAATGACCTGGTAAAGAAATACCACAACAAGTATAGTAAAGAAATAAGAATTGAGCCCAAAGTCGAAGCATACATTCAGTCTATTGTACTCAAGAAGACTCTGGGACATTGAAGAGGTGAACACCCATGTGAATCTTGAGCAGTTAGTGCCTAGATCATCGGGTATAGACAAGGGGCTTGACACGGAATCAATCGAAGAGTAATTGATAATCATTAAATAAAATTTTCTGTAATATAATTAAAATTCAAAACCTGGATCATTGAGCCAAAGATCAAGCTAGAAATTCATCCGAACGAGAATATTATTATTTAATTATCTTAAGATTTTTCCTAATCATGATGAATATAAAAGTAGCAACAAATGCACAGCAAATAATGACGTAATAATAAATAAGAAAATTCTTGTTAAGATTTTCATCTTTAAACATAGTAATACCGGACATTGTCTTCTCAATTTTAATATATTTCTGGCCATTGTCTTTATCTGGAAATATATGAAGACTGAAATCTGAATCTTTATCAAGCCTAGTGAAGATTCTATAAAGGATGTTAGCCAATGGAACTTCAAATTCATTAAAGGATAAAATATCGGTTTTATTGATTTTTATAGCTGTAGGAGATGCCAAAAAGGCTTTAGTAAATTTATTCTTGTCCGAGTTCAAAATCATTGCCAAACTCAGGACCATTCCTTTGAACAATTCTGTGATCCGGTTATGATTTGGAAGACCATTTTCATCTAAAAGATTCCCCAAAGCATTCTTGTTGGTTTTAACGTCGCTATCAAAGGTAATAATTCCAAAAAAACGGAAGATTTGGAAGAAAATACCGACATAATATTTCATTAGATTCTTCTCATAATCAGAGTAAGAAGATTGAAGATTTCCTATAGAGATCCACAACTTTTTCATTTTCTCAAATACTTCCTCTGAAAGCAGGCTGCATAGAATATTCATATTATTCTTTGAATTAGGCGAATCAAAACCTTGTGAAATTCGATTCATCAACCCATAAAGATTCCACAAAACCATTCCAGCGTCAGTTCTATGCAGTGAGAGATCATGAAACTGATAGTCTCTTATAAGTCGCCTGAATTTCTCGCTAATCATGTTGAAAATATAAGGCCAATGACCGAATTTAGTTTTTTTAAACGGCGAATTTTTAGCCAAAATTTTATAAAATAACTGCAAAATGTTGTAATACAGAAGTTCGCTTTCATTAAGATCGGATAAAGAGAGCCTTTCGGGTGCATGGCCTAAAGATGAATCATATAATTCGGCATTGTATGAGTCATAAAACTCTTTATTTTTCAAAAAGTCATTCGAATCTGGAAGATTTTGACAAAAAATATGTGTGAATAAATATGCTTTTTGCTTTGTGTTTAACCAGGATATTTTATATACTTTCTCAAAAATTTTGAGTTCGTTCGAGAATAAATTTTTTTCGAATTCTGCACTTTGAGAATAATTTTTGCTCAAGTTAGCTTCGCTCTTTGGCTTCAAATCATCCTTTTTGAGAGGTAATTCTGTAGTCTTTAAAAGCTCCAGGAAAAAAAATTGGATAGCATGGGGATTAAAATTTTGAATTAAAAAAGCACTTATAAATTTTCAAATTAAGAAGAAATTTTCAAAATTCTGTTCTAACAATTGCGTTCAAAATCATTTTATTAGACAACTTCGATAAAGTCGTAGCAATCTTATTTCGAAGATTTTGAAAAATATTTTGTCGTAAAGGCAAACCAGTTTCTGATCGGCATTCTCATGGTTTTATTAATTACAGTACGTGATTTTCTTAGACCAAGTTGAATTGACGAGAAATAATGTTGAAGCATCGAAATGATGTGTTGATTTACAAATGAATCAATAAAAACGATATCTTTAAGTAGTTCTCTTGTTGTAGAAAACTTTTTTATCGAATAAAAATTAATTTCCTTTTTTGCATCATAGAATATTCGTGAATCGACATAGTAAATAACAGAACACCACACTTTACTTATTCCCATCTGTAGCCATTAAGTTGTGTTTAAGCCACACAAATTCTAACTGTTCAAATTTTATTAATTAAAAAATTTTGACAAATGGAAAAGATATTAAAATAAATGAATGGCTTAAGAAATTATTCATTAAAAAGCTCAAGAATGGAGTTTCAACAATTATATCTCAAATGTTTTAATCAGTGCATAAAGACAAATTAATTTCCAGAATATTTCTCTTATAGCCAGTGAATGACCGAATAATTTCTTATTGTAAAATTAGTCATTCAGTAGCTATAGGAGTTGACTTAGAACAGGTAAAATCAGAAAAAGAAGCATGAAATGAATCACACCAAGAAAAACTCTAATACTGAAGGTACCAACCCATTCGTCGAATGTTTACTAAATCGTTTTTTACAGATAAACTCATCAATCTTAAATTCTTGGGACACCTCACACGACCATACCCTGGTAGGCTTTGATTACTGGAGATAAGAAGAAGAATGGATGCTTTTACTGAGGCTTTACCATCTAATTTTTAGACTATTCAATACATTCTACAACCACATTTAGCAACCTCGCAGTATATTTAATCCAAGACACAGTCCTCTCCGTGGACTTTTTCAGCCAACAATTTTGTAGTTAAATAGTACCTGTTCTACTTTGCATATACTTTTTACGTGTGACCTAAATTAATTAACCCAACAGGATTCGAACCTGAGCCTCTAGTTTTTTCATTATCATCCGAAGTTCACTTCACATCACTGCGCTACCGAGGCTGAAATCAAACACTCTAATTTAGAAAAAGTCCTAGTCAATCCGAATGAACTTTTATAACTATGAGCATATATATGCTCAATGTTAAAATTGGAATAATTTTAACACCATTTCGTGCAGAAATGAAACAACACCGTATACACACTGCATATACACCGCACACACACCGTACACACACCGTACACACACCGCACAACCATTTGTCGTAAATACTCGAGCACGAGTGTTGCATCTATATCGTTAAGAAGTCACAACAAACTTGTATTGCAGACATCTGCAATTGATGTCTTTCTTATTTCTATTCTGTTGAACATTTTTAAGGAATTCAGAAAAAGGAGTCCAAAATTTTCGACAGAAGCATTTGTACTTTTCAGAATGGCCTCCGTAGGCAGTTATGTGAAGCCAACTTCGGATGATAATGAAAAACTTCAGGTTCGGGTTCGAATCCTGTTGGGTTAACTAATTTGGGTCCACACGTAAAAAGCATATGCAAAGTAGAACAGGTAATACTTAACTACAAAATTGTTGGCTGAAAAAGTCCACGGAGAGGACTGTGTCTTGGATTAAATAGACTGTGAGGTTGCTTAATGTGGTTGTAGAATGTTTTGAATACTCTAAAAATTAGATGGTAAAGCTTCAATCAAAGCATCAATTCTTCTTCTTGTCTCCAGTAATCATAGCCTACCAGGGTATGGTCGGGGTGTCAGTGACCGTCGGTCCCACGAATTTAGGATTGATGAGTCTACATTATTAGAATCAATAAAGATTCTATTTGACAATTTATATTCACTATATTAATATACCCATTAGTTGATTTGTGAATATCCTATTATTAAAGGATTGCAAGGAATTTCTTCGGGGATGGAGAAATCACGACCTGAATTAAACCTTGAAAGCACATAGCGGATCATTTTCATTCAGCAAAAGCACATCTACTCACACCAATGATACTTAACCTGGCTCTTTTAAGTAGATTAAAACAAATAAATATGATTTATATTAAAAAAAAGTGATATTTATTCAACTGGAGGAAGTTTCAATCTACTGCCAGGGAACTTGTGATGAATACCAAAATTTAAAGAGATCATTTGAGTGTTGTTCCGATTTTATCTTCAACTGCGTTTTTTCGTCCTTCAAAATAAGGTTTTCAAGTTCTCTCATTAGCTATTGAAATGTGATTTTTAACTTTGGTTGACCAGTAAGATTCAGTTTTATATTTCCGGGATTTTAATGATGGTCACTGTGATTTCAATAATCAGTCAATAAAATAATTTTTTTTTGATCTAGAAAGAAACATGTTGATTTCCTGTCCTTATGACAGTCTTTGTTCCTATTATTTTGGTTGTGGCGATATTTCTAAATACTTCGTAGTTAATTAATTGAAACTCTTTTCAGAGACTTATTAAATACAATTTATTCTATACAACTATTTAAGAAAAAAAAAGTAATTTGTTTTAACTATATTGCTATAGCTAGTGAGTGATCGGTGAAAGCCTTATTGTCAAATGGGTTGCTAAAAACTCCACCCACGAGGAGTGGAGGAAACTTGGCCCTGGCAAGATCAGAAAAATACTCAATGGATCATTCTAAATTCAGGGCTAAGCCCTATCATACCCTGATGGGCTTCGATAACTAGGAGCAACATATATGTTTTATATCCAAAGTGGAATGGCTTTGTGTCCATATATAAACATCTTCTTGAACCACCCAGCATTTTGAAACCAAACGCTACACAGGACTCCTATGTGTCGTAAATATTATACCTCTACCTCCTACATCAGACATGCTTTACAGACAACTGCAGCCGCTGTCTTCCTTATTTTTCAAATTCATAAAAATTTTCACAAGGAGTTAAGAAAGAGATTGCCAATCTCTTAATGGAAGCACCAAGTTTCAGCACTATAAAGTGTTTATTATATCGAAAGACAGTACTAAGATGCTTTCATTTCTTGCTCTAGTTTAAAGTCTTCTCGGACTAGTGTAATTATATTCACTTTGTTAAACTAAATAACACAATTATTTAAAATAACAGGCTGATAAAATCATCCCCGAATTGTTACTTAATAAATTACATTAACAAAACCATCCACCAAATAGCTTTATCGTAAATAACCAACAGTTACAATCAAATTACAAATGTTGATCCATCATTTTACCATTCATATTCTTACTATAAAGAATTTATTTAATGGGTAAATCTAATGATTATCAATTATTCTTTGATTGATTCTCTTATCTATATCCGCTGATCTAATATTCTTATTACTAAAAGATTATTAGATTTAAAATATAAATATGAATCTTATTTAATAAATCAGATCTTTAGAAAAAACTGTTTCTCGTCTTGAAAAGATCAATTAAGATTACCCATTAAATAAATTCTTTCATGATAAAATAAAGTTAAATGTCAATCTATCAATATTGTAGATAATCTGATAAAGAATAATAATAAATCTTAAAAATAAAAAAATGTTGGAAGAAGTATATAATAAACCTGATAATAGATCTTAAACATATTTATTGAAAAATCAATATCTTCTTGATGATTTTCAAACCACTCAAAATTTCAAAGGATAAAAACCCAAGCCATTTCCTCTGAACTCGATGGATAACAGGTATATTAAAACCTTTAATAAACAGGTAAGTTATATTTACCTTTTTCTTTACTTTTTATTTCTTATTTTCATTTCATCTTCATTTATTCTGATCCACAGTGATCCAATTGCTTTGGATGGATGTACTTCAGTTTGAAACACAGCTGACATTAATTTGAATGAATAAGAAAACACGTCCCTCACAATGTGAATGGCAGTACATCCAGTCGCCACATTATTCCCTGGATTTACAGGATCTTCTATGTGAATGGATCCTTCTCTGTTTGGCTTGTATTTAATTTCAGTTACAGAAATAACGGATTTATCAAAGGGGAACTCCCTTCCGTAGAATTGAAAGAATTCCATAAATAAAGTTCCCAAGCTCTTCTGAACATTGATCTTCTTCTCCTGGACGAGGGGGTGAAGCTGAAAGAAATTTAGCAGCAGCAGGAACTGCCCGTAGGAGCAAAGCCCCCCTCTCAGGGTCTCAGACAAATTCCTTCTCTTTAAGAAGTATTTCAATAGGAGCAAAACTATCTTCAAGTAAGGCCTCTTCCTCAGTGTCTCCAGCACAAACTCGGCTGATCTGATCCCATCCTCTTTATTAATGCTTATATCAATCTTCACACTGTCACACTTGCATTTTAGAATGGGTGTCCTGGCATTTCTTATGTGAGTTATCGTGCTGTCTGTGATGTTTGCTCTTTCTATTGCTTCTGAGATCTTCGACAAGACATTGTTTGTGTCTGCTTTCCCACCTCCTTTGTCTTTCAGTAGAACGGTTAAGTCCAAGTCAGAATCAAAAACTTGGAGACCTGTCTTAAAACTGCCATAGGGCTGGACATCACATTCCATTTCATCCTCGATCACTTGCTTAAATTTCAAGAAGACTTTGTTTCTCTGCGATATTTCATCTTCGGTGAGTTTTATTTTTTCATAAATATCGAGTATCTCTTGGTTCAATCTTTTTCTCAAACTTTTTATTTCATCTTGGCCTTTGGACTTGAGCATCGAGTTTATTGAAACAGATCTGTAAGATTTCTTCGGGTAGTTTGAAGTCATTGGCTTGAAAATTTTTAATAAATTTACTGGTTTAAAAAAGAATAGAAAGAAAAATGAAGCAGTTAATTTTTTATACTGGTAAACCAGTTTGTAAAGGAATAAAAGGTCAATGATCACAGTAGCTGTTATTTATACAGTCAAGTAGACTTCAGTATTGAATTTGTGGATCACAGTAGCTGTTATTTATACAGTCGAGTGGACTTCAGTATTTAATTTGTGGATCACAGTAGCTGTTATTTATACAGTCAAGTGTATTTCAGTATTGAATTTGTGGATCACAGTAGCTGTTGTTTATACAGTCAAGTAGATTTCAGTATTGAATTCTCAATGTAACTCTTTTATATAATAATATTTATTAAATACAGTTTTCTAAAATCTATTTCCATTCTCTATCGCGATGTGTAGCCTGTCAAGCAAATTAGTCACCCCTGTGTCGGTAAGGCTTCTTCTGCTAGCTATACTAGTATTGGTTTGCTCTTGCTTGATCGGACTCATTTTCTTGGCTTCAAATCCATACAGGAATTTGCACTGCTCAGGTAATTGCTCTGTGGATCTCGTTTTGGCTAGCACCCCATCACAATACGTCTTTAAGCTATTCTCTTTATTCACCTTTATCGGTGGTTCTGAATCCTCGCTTGGAGCTTCGGTGCTTTCCTCTTTTTTTACTCTCTTCTTGGGTTTCTTCTTCTTTGTTCGCTTTACCTTAACGATCTCTTCTTCTGTGCTGGGATTTTCTAAACTGATGGAGTCTTCTAGCTCCTCTAATATTCCCAACGGTCTTGCTTCTACTTTCTTAAGATGTGTAAAAACACTATTACTATCGACAAGCTTGAATATCTGTCTCTTGCTCTTATTACACGCAGTCATAATGAACGCCTTCTGGAAATACGTAACACACAAATTCTTGTCATTCTTTAAGAAGAAAGTCTTTTCATCTTTGTTTATCACATTTATCAGGATATTTAAAGAATCTTGTCTAAACATCTCTGAGTCACTCTCTATCTCATTTTCATCCTTTGTTATATCTTTGTTCTTGTTGTAATACTTCAACGCTTCTGCCAGGTTTTGCATGAAGGCAGAGTCAGGTTCTTTCTTTTCTGGTGACTCATACGCCTGTGTTTCGGTTAAAGATTCTTTTTTGAACTCTGGCTTCTCAACTTTCTGGATTTCTCTAAGCATTTTCCTCAGTCGATCATCTTCTTGGGTAGCCTTTGGCTTGGCTTCGAAACTATTTCTTATGAAGTTTCCTTCGTTGAACGGATTAAAGGTGGTTTTAATATTCTTTGGCTTATCCAGGTTCTCAGTCGCGATTTTCCTAATTTTAGGGATTTCTTTGGCTCTATCATCCTCCTTTGGCTTACTTTTAATTAATGTGTCCCATTTCTTAACCTTGAAGGGGGTCTTGGGGACTTCCTGTGTGAAGTAGCTGATTTTGGACAGGGAAACCTGAACTAGCCTTAATGCTATATTGTCTGAGTCGTATCCGAACCCGTAGTACGTTCCGCTGTTAAAGAAGTAGATCTTCCTGTTATGAACAACAACATACATGGATGGCAAGTTTGATTCGCTCGCCTTCTCCAATTTCAATTTCAGGTTCTTATTTCTAATAAATATTCCATTTTTGTTTGGTCGATTTGGTTTGTCCAAAGGGGGAAGTGTAATCAATCTAAATGCAAATACTATTTTAAACAAGATCATGAACATGTTTTTATTGTGTCGGAATATTTTCTTTAGATTCCAAAACGAAATATGAAACATCAAAATATATTGATAATTGAGTCAGGGCATTCAAAATGTAGGTTGAAATAGTCAATCTTATTGAGATTAGATTGGAATTGTCTTTGGAAATAGGATATAAAATTTCAACTGGAATAGTCGATCTTGTTTGAATTTATATTGCATTTAACGAATAAAATATTCAGGTATATACTCACAAATATTAGCATAACGATTAACCAGATGAAAACCAAAAGTAAATCAATCTTAGACTGATAATCTTTATTAAGTAAATTTGGAAGTGAGCGATCAACAAAGATCTTCCACTTTTTACTTCAAATCCTTAAGTTATCACCATGTTGTCCATTCTCCATCACAATCTTGAAAAAAAGGTTCGATGTATACGATTTAATTCACACTTCTTACAAAAATTTAAAGGTGGGAATGACAAAATGAATTATTGTAAGTTATTAAATAGCATTATTTGCAATAAAGACTGATCAGCTTAATTTGCTATTTTAATCAATAAATTCCAGAAAATCCTGCATTGATTTACATTCATTATTTGCCTTAGAGCTATCAAGGAGCTGAGTTCTATATTTAGCTGAATGTTTTCAAATTTGGATCGATGATCTAAAAAATGCTGTTTTAGTAGTTCAAAGGTCTGTTAAACATCCAACTCAACAATTCAGCTTTTTACACATTATAAGTGCCATGTAAAGAATTAATTGATAATAGCAGCGAAAGCATTTAATTTATTTACTTTGGGAATCTTTGAATCATCTAAAATACTTCTTGCTTAATTCATAATGACACAATAAAATCTTTCGGAATATATTCCAGATACAGGATCTTCAAGGTGCATCCAGTCAAGAACAAAAGAACAAATATTTTTTCATTATCCTTGTTCAATTATATTGCTACGACTGTATGAAGCCAATTAAAAAGTGATCTTGAACAAAATTGGTAGATCAAAATTTTGAAAAAATTTACTCCTTAAATTTTCAGATTTCTAAGTGTTTTAAAATTTTTATCCCCATGTTATCAAATAACTTATCTTCCTCAGAGAATTTGGAGACTACAGAATCATCTTGCAAAAAATTTAGTTTAAAAGAACTGAAGCTAAAGATTGGAAATATCTTGAAAGAGGATCTTCTTAAAAATTCAAGCGAAGAAGAATTCAATTTGGATACTGCCGAATATTTACTTTTGACTGAATTATATCGCATGTACCTGCTTGGCCCAGATCTGAGAGCGCATATATATGCAAATCTGTTTTGTCAAGATCTTCCAAGCTTGGATGACTTTACACATACGATCAAGTTCAGAAATCCATTCACGGCCGAGTTAATTGATTTGGTACCTAGTGAAGATATTGATGTGCTCACTTCAGATGATCTTGGCATGAGAACAATTTGGTATTACGAAGTTTTACAGGTGCTTTTTAAAATTTTGGCCAAGCATTCGCCATTTGAAGAAACTGGATCCAGTCCTTGGAATTATATTTTTAACATAATTTACCTTAAATGCAGATTGCTTGCAGAGGGCAATCAGGAGTTATTGACAAAATTTGACGAGTTTTTTAAATTGATTGCTGAAGAGTTCACTCTTGAAAGTTTAAAGAATGATATATCTAACGAACCACATTCGTTTTACTATAAATTTACGAAAAAATTTTATGATTTGGAAACCTTTTTGACAGATCTTACATATATTTCAGATAATATTAATAATAAGAAGATGTTATCCTGTGTAAATTTCACTTACGAAATATTTGGCTTTATTGAAATTGTTACATTCGATGGTTCAATTAAAAAGACATCGAGTGCTTACTCTCATCTTTACAAATTAGACACCAATTATCTATACGTTGAAAGGATAGACTGCTCGTTCAAATTCATGGCCATTAAGTTGGCAAAGATTCTGATCTCAGACAAGAATGAATATGAAAGTTATTTTGAAACCATTCTTCCAAAAATATCAGACAATGATGAAAAGATTTTATCCTATAAGGAATTTAATATTCCATTGGCTGACTCACTTTTTAGTGCATTCATTGTGATGAATAACGAACCGGATTTCACTCTTAACATATTTCCAAATGAAGACAGTGACCTGATATACATTAAAATTGATATAAAGAGTTCCAACGATGAGGTGACTATGTTTGAAGAAAGATATATTGAATCAGACACCAGGTCATGTGAATTATCTTCTAGCATGAATCAATGAGAAGCCAAGTCGATATAATAGGATAATAGTCTAATCAAGAATTTCCTGTCGTTTAGTTTAGACCTTGTTTTCTGTGAAGTATTAGTCACTTTTAGATGCTTTGTGCACGTGGAAAAGTGATTAATAAATAATATTATTATCTTTGAGAGTAATTTATAAAGTGATTCTTAGTTCAATGAACTAGGTTTCGAATTTTAATTCTTTAACATAATCGATATTAAGAACTATTGATTTTGACCCCTACTGTAAATTTAGAATGAAGTAAAAAAAAAAGTAATTTATTTTCACTATATTGCTATAGCTAGTGAGTGATCGGTGAAAACCTTATTGTCAAATGGGTTTTTAAAAACTTCACCCAAGAGGGATGGAGGAAACATGGCCTAGGCAAGATCGGAAAAACACTCAACGGATCACTCTAAATTCAGAGCTAAACCCTATCGTACCCTGGTAAGCTTCGATAACTAGGAGCAAAATATATGTTTTATATCCAAGGTGAAACGGCTTTGTGTCCATATATAAACACTTTCTTGAACCACCCGGCATTTTGAAACCAAAGGCCACACAGGACTCCTATGTGTCGTAAACATTACACCTCTATCTCCTACAACAGACGTGTTTTAAAGACAACTGCGGCCTTCTATCTTCCTTTTATTTTTCAAATTCATAAAATTTTTACAAGGAGTTAAGAAAGAGATTGCCAATCTCTTAATGGAAGCACAAATTTTCAGCACTATAAAGTGTTTATTATATCGCAAGACAGTAAGAAGATGCATTCCTTTCTTGCTCTGGTTTAAAGTCATCTCGGACCTTCTTTTTATTTGAAATTATAGAGTCAGTGTATAGCTATAAATACTTTGGCTTAATATTTCTGGTTCTCAATCATCATGAATCTAAATATCAACCTTAGTTTTCAATTATGACAAAAATTTTCATCGGATTAAATGCTGCAGGCCTATTTTAGAAAATTTTAAAGGTTCTAAAAGATATCTGAATCATTACAAACTGGAAGATAAGACAGAATTTATTTAATGGGCAATCTTATAGTTGCTCTTTGATTGATTCCGTGTCAAGTCTCTTGTCTAAACCCAATGATCTGTGCACTAACTGCTCAAGACTTAGATGGTTGTCCGCCTCTTCGATGCACTCAGAGTCTCCTTGAGTACAATAGACTGGATGTACGCTTCGACTTTAGGTTCAATTCCTATCTTTTTACTATGCTTGTTATGGTATTTCGTTACCAGGTTATTACGTATGGAATTATATTCAATTTGCACTTGTAAATCAATGATAACTCATTTGCTATCAAATCGTATTTTCTAGTTTTTTTCATTTTCAACTTGAGTTAATAGGTCAAGATTGGTGATTACAACCTCAATCAGAGTTATTTCATTTTATCATGTTAGAAGATATCTGGTCTGTCATGTTGTAATTCTTGTATCTAATCGAATCTCAACATTTTCATTTGTTACAAAATGCTTGAATGGAATGGGATTTCAATTTTCTTGTCTTCTTAATTCCGAATCTCCTATGCAGTGATAAATGTATGCATCTTAATATTTCATTATGCCTTCTCATGTACTTATGGCCGGCATACGGTCGCATTTAGTAGCAAGATGATCTACTGTACTGGAAGATATAAATATAATCGATTATATTGATAAAAAGAAAAATGAAATAACTCTGATCGAGGTTGGGATTACCAATTTTGACCTATTAACTCAAGTTGAAAATGAAAAATCTAGAAAATATGATTTAATAGCAAATGAGTTGTCATTGACTTACAAGTGCAAAGTGAATATAATTCCATACGTAATGACCTGGTAACGAAATACCACAACAAGTATAGTAACGAGATAGGAACTGAGCCTAAAGTCGAAGCGTACATTCAGTCTATTGTACTCAAGGTGACTCTGGGTGCATCAAAAAGGAGGACAACCATGTAAGTCTGGAGCAGTTAGTGCACAGATCATCGAATTTAAAAAAAAACGAAACAACTAGAAGCGCCTGTGCCTCTAAAGGAGAAAATTTTAAATCTCCTACCGAGGTCCTGGGCACTTAGAACAAATCCTAAGCCCACTCTTTCGAGCTTCGGGCAAGCCCTTTTTGATCCATGCCGCTCCCGCACACACTCACACGCATCTATACCATCCGCCCACCTTCCCTTTTTTTGGGTGTTTCTTTTTATGAGTCGGCTGGCTGTGACGTTCTGATATAAACTGTTATTAGTTTCACACATGAGTGTATTACTTATCCGGGCAACCACGAAAAAGATACAGTCATCTGTCTTACGACAGATACTGGCCAGGGGCTTAGCCCTGAATTTAAAATAATCCGTTTTGTGTTTTTCCGATCTTGCCTGGGCCAAGTTTCCTCCATCCCTTATGGTGGAGTTTTTAGCAACCCGTTTGACAAAACAGTATTCACTGATCTTTAACTGGATATAGCAATATAGTGAAAATAAATTACTTTTTTTTTACTATGTCTAAACAAGTTAGATGAAAATTTTTAAAAAATTTACTGCTTAATTTTTCAGATTTATAAGTGTTTTAAAATTTTTACTCCCATGTTATCAAATAATTTATCTTCCACAGAGAATTTGAAGACCAAGGAGTCATCTTGCAAAAAAATTAGTTTAAAAGATTTGAAGCTAAAGATCGGAAATGGTTTGAACGAAGATCCTTCTTTAATAGAAAAATTCGGTTCATTTGAGTTGGATATTGCTGAATATCTACTTTTAAATGGGCTGTATGACATATACTGGTTAGAGTCAGATCTGAAAGCGCATAAATACGCAAATCTGTTTTGTCAAGATCTTCCAAGCTTGGATGACTTTACACATACAATCAAATTCAGCAAGCCATTTAGGGCGGATTTAATTGATTTAGTGCCTTATGAAGATATTGATGTGCTAACCTCAGATGATCTTGATGAAAGAACAATTTGGAATTACAAGGTTTTACAGGTGCTTTTTAAAATTTTGGCCAAGCATTCGCCATTTGAAGAAACTGGATCCAGTCCTTGGAATTATATTTTTAACATAATTTACCTTAAATGCAGATTACTTGCAGAGGACAATCAGGAGTTATTAACAAAATTTGACGAGTTTTTTTAATTTATTGCTGAAGATTTCACTCTTGATGGTTTAAAGAATGATATATCTTACGAATCTGGTTCCTTTCACCATAAATTTTGGATAAAATATTACGATTTGAAAGTCTTTTTAGTAAATCTCTCATATCCTTCCTATGATATTTATACTGAGAAAATGTTATGTTGTTTAAACTTCACCTACGATATATTTGCTTTTATTGAACTTTTTACATTCGATGGTTCAATTAAAAAGGCATCGAGTGCTTACTCTGATCTTTACAAGCCAGATACTAATATTCTATACGTTGAAAAAATCGAAGAATCCTTCGAAAAAACGGCCATTGATTTGGCAACGATTCTGATCTCAGACAAGGATGAATATGAAAGTAATTTTGAAACAGCTCTTCCAACAATAGTAATCAATAAAGAAAATATTTTATCCTACAAGGAATTTAACATTCCATTAGCCGACTCACTTTTCAGTGCATTCATTGTGATGAATACCGAACCGGATTTCACTCTTAACATATTTCCAAATGAAGACAATGGCCTGAAATACATTAAAATTAATATAAAGAGTTCCAGCGACGAAGTTACCATTTTTGAGGAAAGATGCTCCGAATCAAATTCTAAGACATGCGAAGGCCCTATTAATATGAATCATTGAGAAGCTAGATTGACGTCTAAAAGTTAAAGTCTATACACGAATTTCAAACGATTACTTTAGCCATTATTTTCTATGCATATTTTGTTGTTTTTAAATGCTTCATGCAGGTGAAAAAATGAAGAATAAATGATATTATTATCTTTGAGATAAATTTATAAAGTGATTCCTGATTCTATGAACTAGGTTTCCATTTTTAATTATTTAAAATCACCGATATTAAGAACCACGGATTTTGATTTCTATTGTAAATTTAGAATGGAGTAAATACTCTGTGTTACTTGTCGATTTTTTTATAATATTACAGGTTGCAGGCCTGTTTTAAACGATATCTGAATTATTCCAGAATGTAGGCCTGTATAGAATCAACTATTTTTAGAAAATTTTATAAGTATTTCATTTAAATGCAAACTAGTATTGGAGAAATATCTCTAAGCAAAAAATAAAAAGAATAGAGAAAGAATAAGGTTTGGAAAAACAATATCAAATCAGCATTTTACATTTTGGGTCAAACCAACCCTTCCTCGGCGCTTATCATTACACTATTCATCTTTATGAATTAATAATACTCTTGAGATAAAAAATTGTATCTGAATTAACTAAATATTTTTAAAAAAATTGAATTGATAGCCAATGCTCAAAGAACCAACATATTTTCACTAAACTGGGCAGAATCTGTAGTCTGACAGATGACTGTAGCCCTTTCGTGGCTGCTCAGATAAGTAGCACACTTATGTGTGTGAAACCAATAACAGTTGATATCAGAACGTCACGTCACAGCCAACCGACTCATAAAATGAAAAATCCTTAAAGGGGAGATGGGCGAGAAGGTGGTCGAAAGATCAACATGCGGGTGGGACATGCACATGTAAAAAAGGGCTTACCCAAAGCTCGAAGGAGTGGGCTTAGGAGTTGTGTTGAGTAACCAAGACCAAGTAAGAGATTTAAATTTTCTTCCTGTAGAGGCATAGGCACTCCTAATTAATTGATCTCGCCTTTTTTATTTTCATTAAATTTTATTGATAATGAGAGATCAATGAAAATCCTATTGTCAAATGGGTTATCAAAGACATCATCTAGGATAGAGAGATCTTGCACAGAACACATGTGGGAGCAGCATGGATAAAAAAGGATTTCCCGAAGCTCAGAATAATGGGCTCAGGATTTATTTCAAGTGCCCTAGCAGGAGGTTAAATTTTCCTCCTGTAGAGGTACAGGCACTTCTAGTCGAATAAATTTCGTTTTTTTTTCTTGCACGGGACAAGCTAAATCAACACAAACTCTCAATTGAGGCAGTTTCCAATTAAATCTGGTCAGTTTTGATAACCAGCAGCTAATTTGTGCTATAAATCTGGAATGAAATGGCTTTATTCATGTAAAAAAATGCGAGATTTATTAACTAGAAGCGCTTGTGCCTTTGCAGGATGAAAATTTAAACCTCCTTCTGGGTCTTGACTACTCACGACAAATCCCAAACCGACTCTTTCGAGCCTCGGGGATCATGTAAATTATACAACTTATTAAGTCTTATAATTTGCATATACATTTTTGTATTTTCAAAGCCCCATGCCAAACAGAAGTTCAAGAATGGTGAAACTTTTGGAAATTAGAATGATGCCTTTAGAGAGTGTTGTGGCTTTTCTAAGAATTCAGAATTTGTTGAAGCCATCAATGATCTCTCCCACTACCATTTAAATGTGAAAGAAAGGCAAAGGCGGATGTCATTGATGGTGTATGCTGGAACTGATATAATAGAAATTGTCCAAAGTTTTTAGCAACCCTGAGCATAAGAACAGACACATTCTTTGCAGGCTTCAGGATCTCTTTAGCAGACCTGTGGACGGTTGTTGTGATGTGGTCGGAAGATGAGCCTATCTGTAAGGTTGCAAACAGATATGGAATAATTCAACCTGCTGTAAAAAAGATATACAACGAGTTAAGATGTGTCATTTCACTGCATATTATAAGTGATCCAATTCGTCTTAGAGGTCCAGACATAATATACCAAGTAAACGAATCGCTTTTCCGCCATAAGATGAAAGCCCACAGAGGAAGATCACCAAGAGAGCATATTTGTGCTTTTGGAATCGTGAACATCAGTTTCAAACCTGCAAAAGGTTATATGTCGGCTGATACACTATTGAGAATCATTGCTGATGATTGCAAACCTGGGACTACAATGTACACTATTGATTTGCTGCTTATAGGCAGATTCAAGAAAATCTTGGTCTTATTCATAGAACCATCAACTATTCTGTATACTTGGTAGACCCTAATACAGGAGTTCATACTCAGAAGATTGAGTCCTATTGGGAAATGATGAAGCAAAAAATAAAAGCAATGAAAGGTGCCAATAAGTCACAATTGCAGTCTTTATTAAACGAATTTGTTTGGAAAGACAACATGAGGAAAAGAATCCTTTTGTCATTGATAGGCCTTTTAAAAACGCAATAAACAATATTTTGTTTGAAATTGCTTCATTTTTTTATAAGTCGTATAATATACATATCACCATTGTAAGTCGTATACTTTACATGATCCACTTCGGGAAAGCCCATTTTTATGTGTGCATGCTGCTCCCGCATGTTGGTCTTGCAACCACTCCTCCTTTTCGTGTATTTATTTAAATGGAGAGGCTGTGACGTTCTAGCAATTATATATCCTGAGTTTATGCTTTCAGTTGCTATCTTAATATTTTATTTAATATCCAATTTTCGCTTAATTTAAAAAATTTTCTTCTTTTTGAAAAGTTTAATTCTGTGCGAAGGGAAAATTTCAAAAAAATATTTTATTTAAAATTCTCACAAAAGGCGTCTAAAGCTTTGTTTTGGATTATATCAAAATTATTTAGTCCTTTAATTTCTTTAAAAAGTACAGAAACTCTGCATATC
>JAWNLH010001405.1:0-49957 GCA_035042485.1 Drosophila cyrtoloma | reverse complement strand
TCTTGACAAAATATAATTGGATGACGATGATATAACTGGATTCTTATTGGATCAAATCAATCAAAGAAGTGGAATTTTAATGAAAAAAATCATCCAATTATTTCGCAGAATTACTTAAAAGAATGTCCTTGTGGACGCTTGTATTATTGATTAACTGAGAATTTGATCATATTTTTGTCAAAATTTTCTCATTATAATTTCATCACTCTAAATAATGAGAGAAAACTTTTAGCGAAAAGATAACAATATATCGTTAGATCTTAGTGTGACTCCCTTCCCCAGATTAATTATGTACTGTTTACGATTACTTAAATCATTTGCCAAAAATTTAAATGTTTTATGTAGCCTCCGTAGTTCAGTGATGTGAAGTTGACTTCGGATAATAACGAAATAGTTGAGGCTCGAGTTCGAATCCAGTTGAGTGAAGTAATTCGGGTCTACCTGTAAAGACATATATAGCATACCCAATATAATTAGAACAGCTAAAATCAAATTACAAAATTACAGACCAAAAATAGTCCTTGGGGATGACTCTTTTCTAGATTAAATAGAATGCAATGTTGTGAAATGTGGTTGTGTTGAATTGAAAATTTTAAAAAGCAGATGGTAACACCTCAGTCCAAACATCCATTGTTTCAGTATTCGAAGCCCACCAGGGTATGATGGTGTGTGGTGACCAGAATTTAGAATGGGATGTTTACATGTAAAAAGAGGTTTAGTATCCATCCAACGAAGAAGATGTGTAATTTCTGTATTGGTCAAGCTATTTTGTGAATTTTATACAATTATTAAAGGACCGAGATGACTTTAAACTATAGTGAGAATGGAAAGCATCTTAATACTGTCTTGCGGTATAATAAACACTTTATGGTGCTGAATTTAGTGCGTCTATTAAGAGATTGACAATCTCTTTCTTAACACCTTGTGAAAAATTTTATGAATTTCAAAAAATAAGGAAGACAGCAGGCTGCAGTTGTCTGTAAAGCATGTCTGTTTTAGGAGGTGTAATGTTTACGACACATAGGAGTCCTGTGTAGCGCTTGGTTTCAAAATTCCGGGTGGTTCAAGAAAGTGTATATATATGAACAATAAGCCATTCCACTTTGGGTATAAAACATATATGTTGCTCCTAGTTATCGAAGCCCGTCAGGATATGATTCAGCTTAGTCCTGAATTTAGAGTGATCCGTTGAGTGTTTTTCCGATCTTGCCTGTGCCAAGTTTCCTCCGTCCAATATTGGTTTTTAGCAACCCGTTTGACAATAAGATTTTCACCGATCACTCATTAGCAGCTATAGCAATATAATGAAAATAAATTATTTTTTTCATTATAATTTCATTGTATTGCAATTTTTTTATTAAAATTTTTTAAATCATTATAAAATTTCCCTTAATGGAAATAAAAGCATCCCTTGAATTAATTATAAGATCTTTTATTTACACAAATTTATTGTTTCTCACCATTGCAACTGCTTATTTTCTCATTAACCGCTCCAAATCAACTTCTTCTTATATTATTTCGGCTATTATTATTCTGTCTGGACTAGCGACCATCATTTTTTTAACACTTACTATCTGCAATTTAAGCCCAGTCAAGTTCGATAATGATGAGTTGAAGACCAATCAATCACTAAATAAATGCAAAATTTGTCTACAACCTAAACCGGAGAGAGCACATCATTGCCGTAAGTGCAAAATGTGTATTAAAAAGATGGACCATCATTGTGATTGGCTAATGTGCTGTATAGGCTATGATAATCACGGGTATTTCCTGATATTTATTATTTGCTTACAATTTACTACCGTAATGGTTCAAATTCAAAACATAAAAACAGTATTGCACATTCGAAAAGGAAATGTGATGAATTATCTTTTCTATGGTGTTCTAGTTTATTCAATCTTAATTTCCACTTTTGTGATTTTATTTATAAGTTATATTTTTTATATTCAATTTATTTGCATTGCGAATAATGTAACTTTTATCGAATGGATTGAATGCAATGAATATTACTATTATTCTTTAGACAAATCCCCATATAACTTTGGCTTAGCCTATAATATTAAAGAAGTTTTCGGTCCATTTTTGCAGCTTTTACTGGGTCGGCCTATCGGAGAGGGTAAAAGTTTCAAGAAATGATATGATGTGTTCAATTGGCCAAGACACTTCAAATACAGTAAAAAGGAATATTATGCGACTGTATATATGCAGAGTTTGTAAACTCCCAACTTGAATTTATTTTAAGCATCTAGTTCAACCATCAGTTTATTAAATTATTTCGTCTAGCAAATTTTATAAATTAATTAGAGTTGATCAGTTGGAATTTTTCTCGTGAAGTCACTGCCTTAGGGTTCCTGCTAGGAATAGAGACTCATCATCTCATGTACAGTACATTGATATGGAGTGTACTACATCATTTATAAAAGATAAATTCATTAAAAATTTTTCGTATTTATTAAATCTAGACAATTGTATATTTAGTGAATAGTAAAGAAGAATTATTAAATCTTCACGATATGATATATTGAATAATTGTAAATGGATGATGATCTTTATAGTCATTGATTTATAATTATCAATTCTTTTTGGAAGAAGGAACAGATTGCCTTATAATTCTCCATATCCGCTTTCTCTTTCTTATAATGAAAAAATTAGTAATATTTATTAAATTGAATTTCTTAAATAGTTTTTCTATGTAATTGTAATAGCTTTTACAAAATTGATCACTTTCTATTCTGATAGAATAATTTTTTTTGCTTGCAAATTTCAGAGGTGGAAGTTCAGAAATGAAATTTAAAAATCAAATCGAATATTATGTTTTAAAGGGCGTTGAGAATTGATTTCCCAATATTTTACTATCTTACAGTGAATCAGGCAAGGATCCATTGATTTGAAATCTAAAAAAAAGAAGAGAATTATCTTTTGATTGATGATCTCACATCCTCCAACGCATTAATATGAAAATCTGTTCGAAACTCAACAAGACGAATGTTAGTCTGATTCTCATTCCCAATCTCGCCGGGTTGAAATGGTTATTCTAATAATAGGTCATGGTACTAAGCTCAAATAACAATTACTTAAATATGTAAAATCATCTTCCAATGAGAATATAATCCGTAATGATTAAACATACAAACTTGATGTAATTGCTTGGATAAAAAGAAGCGAAATGTATATCCAGTGCAGAACCCGAAAATATATTCACCATTTCACATATGGAATTCAAACATGTTTCCAATAATGTGAAATCACTTAGTGCCAGATAAACACAGTTATCAAAGAATCATGACACGCAAAAGCTTAAAATTTTTCAGAGTCTCTTGTGACTAATATATTTGCTGTATATTACAAATTCATTTAAATCATCTATCAGTAATTATGATCAGGAAATTTTCTAGTAAAAACTTGTGTGATTAAAATCGAAATATATAAGAGCAAAATACGTCTAACACAATATAAATGAAACAAATATGACATCTCCTAATTAATTCCTATCATAATTATCATCTTATCTCAAGGGTGACCTGTATAGAGTCTCTATTAAAGATATTTACACCAATGGTTATAAAAATTTACTCATTCCCATCATACATTATAGAATATCTATATTGTATAAGCACTGCGAGGTTGCCAGGCTTTGAAAAACTTAACAATATATCTAAAAATTTGTCGATTTCATTCTCGTAAGGAATTTCTTCTGGATTCAGGACTATTACATCTGCTTCAAATTTTAAAAAATGCATTGGAATAGAGCTAAATCATCGAATAGATATCTGGATTCAAAAGCTTAACCTCGATTAAGAAGTTTACCAAGCCCATCAATAAAAAATTTATACACCAAGGATGTCCAATATAAATACAAGTAGAGATCGTCCTATGTACCATTTTAAGACATTTTCTTATGATATTTTCATTTAACATCTTCATGTAAGTTAGATCCAGTAAGGCATGTCAAGTCTTCAATGAATGGTTGTTGATTGGATTTCTGAGATCCTACATTCTCTAGGGATTTTCAGATCTAGTATTACATAACACGACAATCTATATTATAAATCCTTTGGTTTGAATTGTGTATTTATTCACTTGAAATATTAATTTGTTTTCTTAACACTTTTCAAAAATTAACCTAATCTGCTTGGAGGATGACCTCAATTCAACCAGCTTAACTCCAGTTGATTTCAATAAATTCATAAGATCCACCTATATAATCAATTTAGCCTTAATATCTTGAATGAGAATATTTGGTATCGTTTTAAAAAAATTTCCTATATCAATAATTGAACCGATGATTGAAGACCATTGAGTTATGGTCAAAACGATTACCGTAATTAAGGATTTTGAGTTTTCTTTTGAATATACTTTGATATTCCTTTTGCTTCAGGATAGAAAGCTAAAAATGGTACTTTTGATTCATTGTTTTCATCTTGCTTACCATTATCAAGGGGTATAAGTAAACCCTTTCAATCAGAATTAATTTTCACATTATTGATACAATCTATATCTTCAGTATTTTTTGGATTCTAATTGTCTACTTTTCTATAATGTATACTTATTTATATAAAGGTTAGCAGACGGTTCAATAAATACATTTAGACACAACACAAATATTACTTCTTTACAAATCAAATCAAGATGAGTAACTGGGATATAATTTATTTACATCTCCGATTCTAGTTCATCATCTGTTCCATCCTCAATTGATTTCAAAACCCAATGATTGATTTTTTATCTGAATTTTATTGGTTAATTCTTTATCTAACTATCACCTGACTTTTTTAATATCAGTATTGTTATGAAGTGCTAAAGAATTATTTGAACCAAAAGATGGGAATCACCATATTAAATAAAGTTAATCAAAACTATTTAGGAGATTCCTGATCTGCGTATTACTATTCTATGCAGATTTTCTTAGAGTCTAACTAATTGAATGCGCATTCAATCAGTCTTTGCTAAATTTAAATTCTATATCTATTGGGAAGAGAGCAATTTATGTGTACAATAGATTTTAATGTAATAGCTGTCGTGAAAGTGAAAAGCTAATCAGCATTTTAGGTTTGATAGAATTGATCACGAATCAGATACACTAATATTATCTATCGTTCCCCATGATACTACGTATTCCATTTTCAAGTAATGATTTGATTCATTAAGATATTATAGAAATTTTCTAAAAGAGATATTATTTGCTTAATCTGATATTATAATAATTTCTTCAAGAAAATTATTAGATTAATATTATCATGTGTTTAGGAATTTTATTAATTAAATGTACATTTTTTAATGATTGTCAAAAAATGTTCTCATATATTTTCATTATATTTCTATAGCTAGTGAGCAATAGATGAAAATCATATTATCAAACCGGTCGCTAAAATCAACGCTTATAGGAAATCAATTAAAATCATCTAACTGAACATTTTTAATTTTGATCAAGTCTTATATATTATCTTAGCGACCTTCAAACTAGGTGCGCCATAAATGTTTTGTATACAAAACGAAATGGCCTTGTGTCAGACATTAAAACCATCTGACATTTTGAAACCAGGCAGAACAGGACTCCTATGTGTCGTAAATATTTTAACAAGAATGTTCATCTTCACCTCGAAGGAGTGATTGCAAACTCGTATTACAAACTATTATTGTCTTCCTTACCTTTAAGACATATAAAAAAAAGATCTGGACAGATTTTTAATAAAAAATCTAAGTTTTTGCACCATGATATATCATAAGATAGTAAAAAGTGTATTTTCTTTATCTTTAAAATTTGGGATAATCCAGGACTAAGAATGTCTGTTTAAATTTACACATTGCTCAAGATTAATAAATTATTGAATTAAAAATGAATCTGATAAAAACTTTTAGCAAAAGTGCTACTAGATTTAATTATTAAGTGTCTAGCAAATCAATCTAAGATTTCGCCTTAAGTATAATTACATCATTCGGAAAAGCTTATAATTATAGGTTGGCTTCTTACCTGGGATGTTACGAGCTTGTGGGACGTGTGCCAATTACAGCAAATATCAAACAAAATAACTTCATTTATACTGTTTCCTAAGACGAGCCATCTAGTAGAACACTTGGTAAATATTTACATTCTAGTTTCTTCACAACACATGTTTTGATTTTCGAATTGATCGATCAATTCTGAAGAATTAAAAAATTAATTTATTAAATAAAATTGATATTTACATCTAAGAATCGAATATGATTGTTTTAAAATTAATTCGGTAATCTTATTTGTCATTTCACATCCTTTGATCTTACATTGATATATTAATACATTGGGCGAACAACATTTGAAACAATGAATACTAAAAGTTTTATTACTAAATTTTTAATAAATAATTATGTCTCAAATTCTCATTCTTGAAATCTGCCAAAATTTGATAATCATTAGTGATCAATCAAAAAATAAATTTTTTGGACTCGTGTAAACCCATGCTTGACATTTTCTTATTCCGGGATGAAGAAACTAGATATAAAATCAAAGAGAGTGAAAAAAATAGATTCAAGGATGTTTCTGGGGTTGATAAAATCTATGAATTAGATAAAGAAAGAATTAAAACAAATTTTGAACTTGATTTGATTAACAAAGAAATTAATAAAATTCAAGTAGAATTGAAAAATTTCTACAAAAGTGAAAACAAAAATAACAACGAACTTGCCGAATCACTAAGAAATTTAAAAATTGAACCCGAGAAAAAGCACGAGGCTTTGAAAGCCAAGGCAATTCATTTAAAGAATGAAATTGATCGATTGATGCATACAGTTGGCAACATTTTGGATCCTGCAGTTCCAATTCACAAAAATGATGATGGAAATAAAGTTGTCAGTGTTCATGAAGGTTTTAGACCAAAGGAGGCTGATTATTCGAATAAGCTAGGATATGCGGAGTTAATGAAAGATTACACTAATGCGAAATCTGGAACAGAAGTTTTTGGACATCGTGGATTTTATTTACAGGGCAAATTTGCATTGCTTGCTAGAGCACTGAAAAACTATGCCATAGATTTTTTGGTCGAAAAAGGATATGATTATATACAGCCACCTGTACTAATGAAGAAGGAAGTTATGGCATTGACATCCCAACTCAGTGATTTTGACGAGCAATTATATAAGGTTGAAGACGATTTATATCTTGTCGCCACCTCAGAGCAGCCAATCTCGGCCTTGTGTATGAATAAAAAGTTGACTGTAGAAATTCCAAAATTGCTTGCTGGGGATTCACTTTGTTTTAGAAAGGAAGCAGGAGCTTACGGAAAAGATAACGCAGGAATTTTCAGAGTTCATCAATTCGATAAAATTGAACAATTTGTTATTTGTGCGCCACGCGAGTCAGAAAGTTATCACGAATCAATGCTTGAGCTAAGTGAAGAATTTTATAAATCACTAGGCTTGAGTTATCAGGTTGTTTTGATTTCTTCTGGTGAGATGAACGATGCTGCAGCCAAGAAATACGATCTTGAAGCTTGGTTTCCTAACGCTAATAAATTTAGAGAGTTGGTTTCATGTTCAAATTGCACTGATTATCAATCAAGGAATCTGAATATTGAATATGGTTTTGGGAAAGAAGGAGAGAGAACAAAATATGTTCATATGTTAAATGGAACACTTTGTGCTATCCAAAGAACTCTATGCTGTATTGTTGAGAATTATCAAGGCGAGAATTGTGTTTTTGTTCCAGAAGTTTTAAAACCTTATACTAAATTTGACAATATTAACATTTAATAAATAATCTTTCAGAATTAATTGTTTGAGTCAGGCTAGGTTCAGAGCATATAAGTCCTTGAGAACAGCCAGTGAAATTTTTCATAGTGATTTTATATGCTTGTCGCTTCGAATTTAATAATATCTATTGTGTAAATAGATGTTTTGTTCTACCTTCTAGTCACATTTAATCATTGGATGTGTTCGTGCTTGCTTTACCACAAACTTCTGAACTTTAGATGTACTTGAATCTTCAATATATTTTAATAAGTTTAGAATTCCATAATAAATAATATTAAAATACCCTCATTGATTTCAATTAATTACTTACTAAGGCCATAAATTTTCTTCCATTAGAAAGATACAAGCCTATTTTATAGTTTAACTTCTTATTCTTAATAGACCCAGGATGATTTTATTCAGTCAAACAAGTAAGCAATTGTATGGTTTAACCAAAAGCTATATCATCAATTTCTTAACATTTCAATTTGTATTTCATTCTAAAATCACTGTCTTGTTGATGATGATATTTTGTTGAATTGATCATTTTTAGTAAAAAAAGCAGTTCTAATTCTTTTATACCCTCGATATTTATATATTAGTATGCGAAAGTGTAACTCAGCTTAATTCTGACTCATACATCAACATAGTGATCCAATAACTTGTCAAGTGGTCAGAGTCTGTCGTTAGACGGATGACTGTAGCTTTTTCGTGGTTGCCCGGATAAGCAACATGCATATGTGTCAAACCAATAATAGTCACAGCCTCCTCATAAAATGAAAACCCCGAAAAAAGGGAAGGTGGGGCCGGATGATTGCATGTGTGTATGTGTGTGCGGCATTGATAAAAAAAGGCTTGCCCGAAGCTCGAAAGATTGGTCTTAAGATTTGTTCTAAGTGCCCAGGACCTCGGTAGGAGGTTTAGAATTTCCTCCTATAGAGGCACAGGCGCTCCTAGTTAATAAATCTCGCCTTTTTTCAAAAATCTATCGCGACTCTCTCAGATGACAAGAAAAGAAGTCAACCCATACTGTCTTGGACTATAGTATAGAATTCATAATTCTAATGTTTAAAATTTTAGATAATAGTCAGTGTTGGGAATCCCTTGACTCTCCTTGAAAAAAAAAACGAAACAACTAGAAACGCCTGTGGCTCTATAGGAGGAAATTTTAAACATCCTACTGCTGTCTTGAATATTCAACAGAAATCCTAAGCCCACTCTTTCGAGCTTCGAACAAGCCCTTTTTTATCCGTGCCGCTCCAGCACACACCGGCCCCACCTCTCCTTTTTTGGGGATTTTTCTTTTTATGAGTCTGCTGGCTGTGACATTCTGATATAAACTGTTATAAGTTTCACACACATAAGCGTATTACTTATCCGGGCAACCACGAAAAGGCTACAGTCATCCGTCTTACTATAGTTTCTGCTCAGCTTGACTCTCCTTAGAAAACTCATTTGAAATTTGCGTGGTATTTATTTAAATGTTGAATTTAAGCGGAATATAAATGATGCGATCTGATTGGTTAATTTTCCCTTCAAAATGGAGAATGCTATATTTGGTTCTAATTTATTCTCCTAACTTTAATTACGATCACAACAATCAGGCTGACCATCTTCAATCTTTAAAAATTTTAATCTATAATAAGGAAAAGAGAAGGCTGCAGTTGTTTGTAAAACAGGCTTGAAATCACTTTTCGTGTTAGGATGCAACTTTCTAGATTTAATATTCAAGACGCATAGGACTCCTCTATGGCCTTTCATTTGTAAATCTCGGTGGTTTGGTTGTATGTGACCGTGCTAGAAAGCTATTCCAGTTTGAGTATTAAAACATATATTTTTTCATAGTTAAAGAAACAGCCAGGATATATAATGCTAGGTTTTTGTGAATTTAAAATGATTCATTTCGTATTTTTTTAGCAGCAGTATTTTCTCTATTCACTGCTATTAGTTATAGAAATATAAGAAGAAAAAATTAGACTTTAATAGCTTAAATTAACTCAAAAGCAATAGTATTAGAAAGCTCAAATGTTTAAAAAATTAAGAAAACATTATCTATTATTATTTAATAATTTCTCACCGTTTATCTTGTCTGATTACTATAAAGACAATGGTTTCAATAAAAAAGATCGAATATTTATTTCCAAGTATAAATATGTGTGTTTTTCAGATATTTATACTTGTTTTGAGTTCGATTTATGTTAAACATATTAATTAATTTTTTTAGAAAAGATAAAGTTTGATTAAATCTACCCGAAATTGAAGATTGTTCTCAATTTGATTACATCACCTCATCATATTCTTTATTGTTCCCTTCATCAACAAACTCTTCGTCATCATAATAATTGTCGTGATAGTCGTCTCCACCCTGCAAACTACTTGATTCTGACTGATCTTTCGGGATTGATTCACTCTTATCTTCGACTTCCTCGCCAATTACAGCTTCATGATCCTTTACACAGTTAAATCCGTACATCATTTGCAACTCGAATGGTAGAATTTCAATATTCAAAGAACTTATAATAGTTGTATATGCCGAGTCTGAAACGTATTTATCGGAATATCTTTTGATATCATTGTCTTCAAATTCATTTAATGAATTATCTCTTAATTCTTGTTTTATCATGGTTTCTAATTTGATAAGTTGATCAGGAACTAGTTTATAATTAAAATTTAGTAGATCCTCCTCATTCATGGGCACGATTTATTTGTTCATAACATTAGAGCTCTGAAAATTTTAAAAAAGTTGAAAATCGCCTTTCAAAATCTAAAATAAATGTTCATTTTTTTCAACTTGAATTTATTTTAAACGACACCAAAAAACATTTAGCAATTTTATTTATTTAAGATCTACAGTAACATTTGTTCTGATCATAGAAAATGTTATTTGGATTTCCCAATATTTTTATAGGTCGTTAAATACAAATAAAGATTGAAAATCTCATAAAAAATTGAGACTATATCTGACAGAATTTTGAAAGATTTAAAAAGGGTTCCAATTTATCGATCAATCCCACTAATTAACAATCTATTAAATCATCTTTTCTATCAAATTCATTCTCACAGTCATCAATATGATTTAGACCGGAAATATTTCCTAAATTCGAAGAACAGTTAAGCTAATTAGCATGACAGATCATATTTATTCATACATGCTATGCTAATAAAGACAATGGAATAAAATTGTCAAATATTAGAACATTAATCTATAAAGCAAAGTTGAAAATCAAGCTTTGAAATGGCAAGTGTCTTTAATATATAAATATGACGTAGGAAGTAATGATCTTCACTACGCTATGTCTTGGGAAATATAGATTGCTACCTAAAATAAAAGATAAAAATCTTAATGATTTTAAATAGAAGCACATATTTGATTTATTGTGTATTGCCAGACATTCAAAAGCAATTTGTTTGATTTCTGACCACATTGGAAGAGAATGATATCCCAAAGAACTGGAATACACAACAAAAGGACTTTATATTAACTTTAACGGTCTATGATTCTAGTATCAAAAGGTGTGAATTGAATCCATTATTTAATAATTTATTAAAAGTGTGTGAAAATGGAGAATGAATTAAAACAAATTATCCATTATTAGTGTGATAAACCATGAAATAACGATCAATATACGACTGATAACTTGCCATTCATTTATATTCAATTTTCTAAATATATTCCGAATACTAAGATTTTAATTATCAATGTAAAATTATCTTAAATGGATCATATCTTAGACAATACTTTGATAAGTTTGTGTTCTCAGAAGGCAAAGTACGACAGTCCAGCAAAGCGTGATTAGAAATAAAAACATAATCCTTGATAAATTAAAATTTATTTAATGGGTAATCTAATTGTTACTCTCTGATTAATTCCGTGTCAAGCCTCTTATCTAGACCTGGTTATCTGTGCATTATCTAATCAAGACTCACATGGTTGTCTTCATCTTCGATGCCCCGTCTTTCGAATGAAACAGTCTCCAGAGTCTTTTTGAGTACAATAGACTGGATGTACGCTTCCACTTTAGACATCTTTGATAAATAACGACCAAATTATTTTAAAAAATTTTTCTCAAATATCTTTTGAACATAAGTCATATTCGATTATGTAATGTTTCTTTGAGTAAACCCCCTTTCTGCTTTGTATAAGGGATACTTGAGAAACTTTGAATAGGTAATTATCAGCTGGGATAACTTTTAGGAAGTAGTAAAAGATCGTTTAGTTAAATATAGAATGAAAATATGGTGCTTACGCGTCACAATGTTACTTGTCGTGAAGGGTTTAATTATAATTCATTACTAACCAATTAGTTTATCATCCCCCCTTTACATTTATCATTTGTCCAATATATTATATTATAGTTATTTGATAGTTCTCCTTTATTAAGCCAATATGTATATGATTGACTAATTAACATATAAATACGAAAAGCCCTTTAATAAATATGTCTTCTTCTTTAAATACTGACTTAGTTTACGACATTACTATTATCAAAAAGTAACGGGTATTTTGCTATATGAACATCAACAATGCATTAAAAGCATATCGGTTCTCATACTTCAATATCTATTTACAAGCTAAACAATAAGTTTTGTTTGAAAGTATTTTGATTTTAGAGTATATAAAAAACAAATTCATTGGGATTTTGATCAGTTTTCATCATTTATACAAATAATATTATTGTTTTTATTTACATAATGCATTTATCTAATTTTATATATGTATAACTATTATATCAAATACAATAGGCACTATACAATCGTATATAATATTTTAACATACCTCCAGATTTCTAGTTTTTACATTTTTTTATTGAGCTTGTCGGATCCATTTAATTAAAACCATCTTTCTTCGGTCAATCATTATTATAATTAAATTAAAAATTGATTAAATATATTGGCTGTTTTAGAGTGAATATATAATGAAATACATTTATCATATCTGAATTCAACATCTCTTCATGACAATCGATCAGATTGCATTGAACAATCAATAATAATAATGCTTTATATTTAATATTGAGCTTTCATCAACATCTAATAGAATCATCCAAATATCAATTATTGATGATAGGATTGACTGGTTATAAGTACATTTAAAGTAAATAAATATGTTTATTAGTAAAGATTTTAAATCTGATACAAAGATATTTTAAAAAATTCTTGTGTTAAGAATGAATGATTTTCTTGTCAAAGATTGAAAAATTTTTAAAATTTTCTTTTTTTTTGCCATTTCCTAAAATGGATTTGTTCGGAGACAACAATTTAGATAAATTAAGAAAACAGGAAAGAATTTCGGAAACATTTATACAAAATAAAATGAATATTCAAATATTATCCAGTGCAGACCCATTTACTTCATACGAGAGCTTGTTACATATCAAATTTTTATTTCAAAAAATGCTGCCAAAAATGCCAAGAGATTATATACTTAGACAAGTTTTTGATGAGCATCACATTTGCTTAACTCTCAATCAGCCTCTGGATGAAAACAAGAATATTTATAGAATTATTGGTGCAGTTTGTTATCATCCGTGTTTTGAAAGAAAAATCAATGAAATTATATTTTTTGCAATTGATTCTGATTTCCATGTAAACGGATTTGGATCCTTTTTATTCAACTGTTTGAAAGAAGTTTCCAAATTGCAATATTTCATGTTTTTTAAGATGGGCGAAGGCTATAAAATGAAAAACTTGATAGTTTCAGATTTAAGTGTTTTTGAAGATATTAAAAACGTGGATATATCCAGTTTGATCATTCCAAATATTATGGAATATCAAAATTTAGATGAGGGGCCACACTCAATAACAACAATTTCCGATGAACCCGAAGAGGAAGACGACGAAGCGGAGATTGACCTAATGGAATACTGTCTGAAACGAGAGGACGCTATAGCCTGGAATACCTCAGAAAATAATAACATTTTGAAAAATGATGTAGAAAATAATTGTTTAGATGATCCTAATATTATAAATACGAGTAGTATAATAGCTGCTAACGAACATGTTAAAAGATTCAAAACTACAGAAAATGAGGAAATAATTGATCTAAAAGATTTGTATATATATTTCTTGACATATGCAGATAATTCAGCAGTTGGATTTTTCAAGAAACAGGGATTTTCTTTAACTATAAGATCACATTCTTGGATGGGTTATATAAAAGATTACGAAGGTGGAACACTTATGGAAAGCAAAATATTTGGAGATATTAATTACCTTAAGAAATATCAATTTCGGAGGGTATACATGCGTGTACGGGTGCGGCATGGATAAAAAAGGGGTTTTCCGAAGCTCGAAAGAGTGGGCTTAGGATTTGTTCTAAGTGCCCAGGACCTCAGTAGGAGGTTTAAATTTTCCTTCTATAGAGACAGAGGCGCTTCTAGTTGAATAAATTTCGTTTTTTTTTTCCTCAATGAATGATTAAATGGTCTACGCAAGATGCCATCTTTTTAGACACTTTAGTTGCTAGTGCTAAATCTATTTTTTCAAGCTATAATAGTAACAAAATTTTATTTCTAATTAAACGACTTAAGGGTTTATAAAGATAAATCATCATTTCTGTGTGTTGAAATCGAGAGACAAATATTTTTAGAAATAAATACATTGCCTTTAGATCTGTACTAAAAACATTTTATAATTTTAGATAAAAATTCGTACGAGATTAATTTATTGAAGCAGTTAATAATACATTTGACTAACATGGATAAAATATACTTACTTGACTAAAACTTTATAGTTCACTTCTTTTCAATTTACTTTATTTGTATATCATATTAAAAATGTGATGATCTACACTAATTATTCAAATAATCCACAGCATTACAAAAAATATAAATTAATCAGCATGGAAATCAGTTCTTAAAGCACTATTTCCAACCTGAAGTGGAAGAACAATACTATTTTCAGTAAATTAACTCACTAGGGAATCAATACATCTTACCCAAACAGCTTTCGAATAAGTATTTATCAACCAGGATCTTTAAAGATATTAAAATAAAAAAAAACTTCAAAGTATATTAATTTTTTTAAAAATCATAGACGAGAAAGATTGATTCCATTTTAGAATTCATGACTATTTAGAAAAGGAATTAACAATCTCTTATTAAAAAAAATTTTGGAAAATTTTACTAAATTCTTTTAATTAACTTGATGATTTATCACTTTGGAGATTTTTAATTTTAATTTCTGCCATTCTTAACTTAAAAGCCTCAACACCAACATTAACCAGTGGTGTTAAATGGGAAGCTTCCAGATCCTTTACACAAGAGCCAGATCCCCATTCTAATGTTCCAGATTTCTTATTAGACTTAAAGTTATAACTAACCATGGAAATATATTCTTTCAAATTCCTGTAATCATTTTTAGCCATGAATCTAAATCCTGGTTTTCTACCCAAATCCCTTGAACTTTTGTCCTTTTTAGAAGCCTTGAATGAGTCTGCCTTTTCGACTGAATCATCCTGTGCCCCTTTAGTAGAGGACTCCTTAGCCTTGGGATTTTGCTCTTCTTTTATTGCTGTTTCAACTTCTTTTAATCTATTATCAAATTCCTTTTTCTTGTTCAGAACTGTTGCTGCATACCCATACATAGCATCCTTGTTCACCTCTTCCTTGTAATTTTTAAGTGACAACTCGTATTCACTCCTTTCTTTTAAAATCTTCTCCCTCTCTTTGACCAACGGAGAAACAGGTTTCTCCAACGGTTTTTCGGCTGGGCCTTTATCCCATTTACTTCCAATGACATCGGAATAACTTGTCTCCGTTGTCATTTGATTATTATCGTCAGCGTCAAATGACTTGCTGTTAAGGATGTCTTTGACAATATTCCTAGAAGCCTCCTCCAATTCTTTGTAGCCCTTCTGAGTTCTATCTATGGGTGAAGCATATTCCGATATGTCAAACACAGGCTTGATATTGTGCAGCTTCTCATTCGCCTCTAGCTGATCCCATTGCGTCTGCTTCTTCTTTTCCTTCTGCATTTTTTCTTTTCTATCTGCCTCGTTAGATTTCTCTAAAAATCTTTTAGCAATAACCGCCTGGGCCTTGTTGGTATAATCTTCATTTCCCAATTCTATAATTTTTTTTAGATCTTCCGTTGTAAAAGTATTAAAATCAGGAAGTGATCCTCTTCTAACACTTTCAACGTGTTTTTTATTTATTGCAAATATTGCTATCGGAATCTTTGAATTGCCGAAAAGTGCTTCTTTCAAATAAATACAATCAGTTGTGGTTCTATAATACGTTCCTTGGACTTCTCCAATCTCTTCGATCATTACTCGAATATCAACCATGAGGGAAATTTTTTTTTTGGATAAAAATTTGCGTTTCAGATTTCGAGGATCACTAAAATTATTAAGGCACTGAAAATTAAGGAAAATAAAGATTAAATATCTTGAAGATAAATATTTTGTCTATTATACAAATATATTGCTTTTGTTATGCATTAAAATGCGAATCACAGATATAAATGTATCAAATATTTTCTGAAACAGAATTGGAATCTGATATTTTCATCAAATAATATTAATTATTGTGATTTAATTGATACATGTGTTTCATAACTGATATATTAATTCTTTAAGAATTTTAAATTTGATTAGAAAGTTATCATTTAAAACATTCTATAAATAGGTGCTTCTAGGATTGGTCATTTTGATCACAAACACTACAAAAATATTTGATTGACTCATTATTGATGTGATGTTTTTAATTTACCCTTGATGGGAAAGAAGATTTTAATTCTTGGATGTGGCAGTCTAGGATCTGAAATTATCAAACTTTTAGCCAATTTTGATTATGAATTGACTATTGTTGACTTTGATACGATTGAGCTAACAAATTTAAACAGACAATTTTATTTCACTAAAAATGACATTTCCAATTTCAAAGCTTCCATTATTTCAAGAAAAATCAAAGAAGCTAATTATTATTGTAAAATAACCAGTATAACTAAAAAAATAGAAGAACTGGATTTTAATTTATTTGCTGATTTTGATTGTATTTTTTCTTGTGTTGATACAGTTTCGGCCAGAATGAATATCAATTACCTGATTTTTAAAAATAATTGGATTAATTTAAGAAAAAAATTTATTGATTGTGGAGTTGAGAACTTGAGCTTTCATGTCAAAAATGTAAGTTATTCAACTTCGTGTTTATATTGCATCAAAGATCTTTATAAAACCGGCAATGATGATTATTTATGTTCTTCTTTGGGAACCAATGTCATCATAACTCACGATAATCGAAATAAGATTCTAAGGCATATTACTGTAAAAAGGCAGTTTCCAGGAAAACCACACAATATTGTAATTCAAGAGGTTATATCAGAATTTAATAACTTGATTAACGAACACCTGGAACCAACAAATGAGTTTGAAATATCTGGGATTTTAAAGAATGTCATTCCTAATATATGTACCATAAACTCAATGTGTGCCTCTTACTCCATAAAAATGCTATTCACTGATGAGGAATGTGACTTTATAATGTTTGATGGAAGTGAAATATCTAATCTACGATTCCTAAAAATTGATGCGGATGATGAGTGTTTTGTATGTAATAAAAAATAGACCTAAATGAGAAAGATTCTTGTCAAAATAATTATTAAAATATAATTAGTTATACTTAAGAGACATATCTTTCAATGTTTATCGTAAATTTTCAAGTCGTAAAACAGTCTCTAGATGTTTTCAATACAGGTTCTATTATAATCTCGAGTAATTATAGCTTTATAAAATGAAAAGATGGACTTGGGTTAATCCTGTTTTTATTACACATGGAAATGTAAGTTATTTTTGAATCATTATCATTTTATTAAAGAAACTATTTAGAACTGAAATATAAATTTTACTGTAATTCTTTTTCTTACATGTTTTAAATTAAAAATGAAATATTCTGAAAGATAATGAACAAGAATTATGGATTATCCTTTTTATCTAGTCCCTTGATATTATTTGTCGCAAATTAAAAGAATTGATGCCATTCCGACGACAATTAACAATGATTAGCAAGATCCTTATGAGAAATGACAATAAAATCTATTCAATAGACACTTTCAGGCTAAATCTATCTTGCTCTTTTGAATTTGATTATTGATAATATGATAATAACTTTGCTAAAAAAAATTAATTGATTCCTATAACCATAAGTCTTATGTAATACATGATCAGATCCACTTTTTGTTCTGCAAAATTACTATCTTAAATTTTTAACCTTTTTCTATCCTATACCACATCATTTTCTTAAGACAAAAGAACCTTTATATACTTAAATATAAAATTTATTTTATATTGAAACTGCCAATTTCAACTTCATTTATTCACCAACTTTACGATCTTGCTTCCTATTTACTTTAAGAAACGAAACTTTTAAATCTTCTTTGTTCGAATATTTTTCAATCTGGAAGTGAATTTTCTTCTTTTAAAGATTTAAACGCAAATAAAATAAAACTGGTGAGTGTGATGACTATGAAAGGTTTCTAATAACCAAATTTTAGATCTCAATTTGTAAAGAATCTTCAATAAAAAAAATTACAGTCAATAGGAATCGAACCCAAGTCTCGGAATTTAATTCTCGACTTTCTTCTTATCATCTAACTCTCCACTTTTTTTTTTAAATTAAATGTCAACAGATCTTTCCTTGATCAATTATTTATATTAACTGGGTAGAAACATATTAGAAGAAAGAAAATAAATCATCTTCATACGATCTTGTGGTATAATAAACACTTTATTGTGTTGAAACTTGATACTTCAATTAAGAGATTGGCTATCTCTTTCTTTTAACCTCTTTAAAAATTTTTATGAGTTTTTAAAACAAGAAAGATATCATGCTGCAGTTGTTAGGAGATAGAGATGTAACGTTCGTTCTCGAGTATTTACGACACATATGATTCCAGTGTAGTGTTCGGCTTAAAAATACTGGGTGGTTCAAGAAAGTGCTTATATATGGATTCAAAGTCATTCCATTTTTGCTATAAAACATATGTAGTGTTCCTAGTCATCGATGATATTACGATATGATTTATGAAGGTTAGAAGCTTTGCATCAAGTTTGAATAATCAGTTTAAAATTCTTCTGATCTTACCTTTGAAAAATTTTTTCTGCCCAGAAAAAATGTAATTTTAGCAATAAGGTCTTCATCGATCACTCACTGGATATAGTGATTGAAGATGTTGTGTTCTGTGCACTGTCATGTTTTCTATTTCTTATAAATACTATTGATGATCATTTATTTAATTACGGGTTTTTAATCAATTAACTTATTAAAAATTTTTCACAATAAGATTTTTTTTAAATAGAATAATATTTTTCAATGGTAGATTATACATCGACAGTAATATAATGAAAGTAGATTGGTTTTGCTTGAAGCTATTTTTTATTTAAAAATCCATCCTCAGACAATAAATAAGAACCCTAATTGTAATATATATATATATCCAGATCTGTTGATCCCAAATGGTCTGTTAGTTCATTTAATCATATGTGAATTATTCAGCTTAGCCAAGTTTCAACAGCCTCGCCAAGAAATTTCTTCATTTCTGAATATATCTGCTCAATTCCACTGTAGCCATTAATTAATATTTCTCCGATTCTCTTTTTATGAGCTTTTCCGAAGGATTCAAAATGTAATATTTTTCTTTCATTTACCGAGAAGACAAGTAAGCCCTTCTGTTGAGACATTCTTTCTTCCTCTGAATTAAGATCTAATAGCTCGTTAAGGGTAATCCCTAAAACCATATCTCTCAGAAGAACACCGCTCATACAGAATGCCAATGTTATACTGTTAATAATTACTGTAAACAAACTTCCATCGTCCTGAAGTACTTCAACGAAGATTTCGATTTGGTTGTCAGTAAGTACCATTGGTGTGAATATATCTGATAATTTTATTTTCATTTCGTAAATCCTTCTGTCGCTGATTGGCTCATTTCTAGAACAGCTTGCAAAGCTTATAGCAACCCCAAGAGCCCCTTTATCTTTACTCTGACTCACAGATGTTCTTATTTTAGTGTTGCCTTGACTGAATTCTACAAACGATTTGTCAAGCATCAAAATTTGTGATTGTATTTTTCTTATCTGAGTTGGGAATCTCCCATCAATCCTAAGAAGATTTGAATCACTGTGCATACTGGGATGGAAAGAAAAATTAAAAACATAAAAATTTTGTTTCTCAGCCAAATGAGTGATCTTTTTTGGTCTGAATCCTACTGATAAGAGAAATAAAAAATGCTATTGGCCAAAGGGATATTAAATAGTGAATTAAGAAAAGGATATATAAATATCAAATTCTAACCCAGGAATTTAATCTAATGATATTTTTCTCTACAAGGCCAAAGCCAAGTTGATATTGATCATGAAATTTTCATTTTAAGAGGTTGTGAGATATTCATGTGAAACGGTAATATTGGTATGCTTCAATAATTAATAATAATTTCAAGACAATAAAAATGGAAGGCCAAAATTTAATGAATAAAACACACAAAATGACAATTTTGGTCTGGAAAGATGGTATCTGCTTTATTATGTTAGAATTCCCTAACTAGTATTCGGATTAATATCTTAATGCTTTGATAATCAATGTGTCTGCATTTAATAGGTAAACTCCGAATTACCTGTTAGTGATATTGAAACAGTAATAATTATGTGATTGGCTGATTTAACTAAAACTAACTAACTAAATTTCAAACATCTATTCTTTAAGGAGCTTTTCTTCTTTTGATATGTTCATTTGATTCTCTTCGTTTGTTAACTCTGTTTGCATTTCAGCCTTTACAAGAATGCCATTGAATTGTAATATATCTATAATGAGGAAATGCAGAAAGAAGCCTTTCCTAAATAATAATATTGGGATCTACAATAAAATTACAAAGTTTATTGATTTCAATAAATGAATATCGCCATTTAAAGTGTTTGGAACGGTTTTAAATTAAAATATGCATCAGAGAATGTCTTGGAAAGATACATACGACGGTATCCCCCTTGTAGGTCTTTGATAATTTGGTGTGTGCATTTCACATTTGATAAGCCATCCAAGTTTTTTCAATTCTGAGTAGCGGAGATCTTCAAAGCGAAAGACTAATTCGATATTTTATCTGATCTCAAGACGCTTTCACATTCGAAGAAGGGGTTTCGGAGGGTATACATGCGTGTACGTGAGCGGCATGGATAAAAAAGGGGTTTTCCGAAGCTCGAAAGAGTGGGCTTAGGATTTGTTCTAAGTGCCCAGGACCTCAGTAGGAGGTTTAAATTTTCCTTCTATAGAGACAGAGGCGCTTCTAGTTGAATAAATTTCGTTTTTTTTTTCTTCAATGAATGATTAAATGGTCTACGCAAGATGCCATCTTTTTAGACACTTTAGTTGCTAGTGCTAAATCTATTTTTTCAAGCTATAATAGTAACAAAATTTTATTTCTAATTAAACGACTTAAGGGTTTATAAAGATAAATCATCATTTCTGTGTGTTGAAATCGAGAGACAAATATTTTTAGAAATAAATACATTGCCTTTAGATCTGTACTAAAAACATTTTATAATTTTAGATAAAAATTCGTAAGAGATTAATTTATTGAATCAGTTAATAATACATTTGACTAACATGGATAAAATATACTTACTTGACTAAAACTTTATAGTTCACTTCTTTTTATTTTATTTGTATATCATATTAAAAATGTGATGATCTACACTAATTATTCAAATAATCCACAGCATTACAAAAAATATAAATTAATCAGCATGGAAATCAGTTCTTAAAGCACTATTTCCAACCTGAAGTGGAAGAACAATACTATTTTCAGTAAATTAACTCACTAGGGAATCAATACATCTTACCCAAACAGCTTTCGAATAAGTATTTATCAACCAGGATCTTTAAAGATATTAAAATAAAAGAAAACTTCAAAGGATATTAATTTTTTTAAAAATCATAGACGAGAAAGATTGATTCCATTTTAGAATTCATGACTATTTAGAAAAGGAATTAACAATCTCTTATTAAAAAAAATTTTTGAAAATTTTACTAAATTCTTTTAATTAACTTGATGATTTATCACTTTGGAGATTTTTAATTTTAATTTCTGCCATTCTTAACTTAAAAGCCTCAACACCAACATTAACCAGTGGTGTTAAATGGGAAGCTTCCAGATCCTTTACACAAGAGCCAGATCCCCATTCTAATGTTCCAGATTTCTTATTAGACTTATAGTTATAACTAACCATGGAAATATATTCTTTCAAATTCCTGTAATCATTTTTAGCCATGAATCTAAATCCTGGTTTTCTACCCAAATCCCTTGAACTTTTGTCCTTTTTAGAAGCCTTGAATGAGTCTGCCTTTTCGACTGAATCATCCTGTGCCCCTTTAGTAGAGGACTCCTTAGCCTTGGGATTTTGCTCTTCTTTTATTGCTGTTTCAACTTCTTTTAATCTATTATCAAATTCCTTTTTCTTGTTCAGAACTGTTGCTGCATACCCATACATAGCATCCTTGTTCACCTCTTCCTTGTAATTTTTAAGTGACAACTCGTATTCACTCCTTTCTTTTAAAATCTTCTCCCTCTCTTTGACCAACGGAGAAACAGGTTTCTCCAACGGTTTTTCGGCTGGGCCTTTATCCCATTTACTTCCAATGACATCGGAATAACTTGTCTCCGTTGTCATTTGATTATTATCGTCAGCGTCAAATGACTTGCTGTTAAGGATGTCTTTGACAATATTCCTAGAAGCCTCCTCCAATTCTTTGTAGCCCTTCTGAGTTCTATCTATGGGTGAAGCATATTCCGATATGTCAAACACAGGCTTGATATTGTGCAGCTTCTCATTCGCCTCTAGCTGATCCCATTGCGTCTGCTTCTTCTTTTCCTTCTGCATTTTTTCTTTTCTATCTGCCTCGTTAGATTTCTCTAAAAATCTTTTAGCAATAACCGCCTGGGCCTTGTTGGTATAATCTTCATTTCCCAATTCTATAATTTTTTTTAGATCTTCCGTTGTAAAAGTATTAAAATCAGGAAGTGATCCTCTTCTAACACTTTCAACGTGTTTTTTATTTATTGCAAATATTGCTATCGGAATCTTTGAATTGCCGAAAAGTGCTTCTTTCAAATAAATACAATCAGTTGTGGTTCTATAATACGTTCCTTGGACTTCTCCAATCTCTTCGATCATTACTCGAATATCAACCATGAGGGAAATTTTTTTTTTGGATAAAAAATTGCGTTTTCGAGGATCACTAAAATTATTAAGGCACTGAAAATTAAGGAAAATAAAGATTAAATATCTTGAAGATAAATATTTTGTCTATTATACAAATATATTGCTTTTGTTATGCATTAAAATGCGAATCACAGATATAAATGTATCAAATATTTTCTGAAACAGAATTGGAATCTGATATTTTCATCAAATAATATTAATTATTGTGATTTAATTGATACATGTGTTTCATAACTGATATATTAATTCTTTAAGAATTTTAAATTTGATTAGAAAGTTATCATTTAAAACATTCTATAAATAGGTGCTTCTAGGATTGGTCATTTTGATCACAAACACTACAAAAATATTTGATTGACTCATTATTGATGTGATGTTTTTAATTTACCCTTGATGGGAAATAAGATTTTAATTCTTGGATGTGGCAGTCTAGGATCTGAAATTATCAAACTTTTAGGCAATTTTGATTATGAATTGACTATTGTTGACTTTGATACGATTGAGCTAACAAATTTAAACAGACAATTTTATTTCACTAAAAATGACATTACCAATTTCAAAGCTTCCATTATTTCAAGAAAAATCAAAGAAGCTAATTATTATTGTAAAATAACCAGTATAACTAAAAAAATAGAAGAACTGGATTTTAATTTATTTGCTGATTTTGATTGTATTTTTTCTTGTGTTGATACAGTTTCGGCCAGAATGAATATCAATTACCTGATTTTTAAAAATAATTGGATTAATTTAAGAAAAAAATTTATTGATTGTGGAGTTGAGAACTTGAGCTTTCATGTCAAAAATGTAAGTTATTCAACTTCGTGTTTATATTGCATCAAAGATCTTTATAAAACCGGCAATGATGATTATTTATGTTCTTCTTTGGGAACCAATGTCATCATAACTCACGATAATCGAAATAAGATTCTAAGGCATATTACTGTAAAAAGGCAGTTTCCAGGAAAACCACACAATATTGTAATTCAAGAGGTTATATCAGAATTTAATAACTTGATTAACGAACACCTGGAACCAACAAATGAGTTTGAAATATCTGGGATTTTAAAGAATGTCATTCCTAATATATGTACCATAAACTCAATGTGTGCCTCTTACTCCATAAAAATGCTATTCACTGATGAGGAATGTGACTTTATAATGTTTGATGGAAGTGAAATATCTAATCTACGATTCCTAAAAATTGATGCGGATGATGAGTGTTTTGTATGTAATAAAAAATAGACCTAAATGAGAAAGATTCTTGTCAAAATAATTATTAAAATATAATTAGTTATACTTAAGAGACATATCTTTCAATGTTTATCGTAAATTTTCAAGTCGTAAAACAGTCTCTAGATGTTTTCAATACAGGTTCTATTATAATCTCGAGTAATTATAGCTTTATAAAATGAAAAGATGGACTTGGGTTAATCCTGTTTTTATTACACATGGAAATGTAAGTTATTTTTGAATCATTATCATTTTATTAAAGAAACTATTTAGAACTGAAATATAAATTTTACTGTAATTCTTTTTCTTACATGTTTTAAATTAAAAATGAAATATTCTGAAAGATAATGAACAAGAATTATGGATTATCCTTTTTATCTAGTCCCTTGATATTATTTGTCGCAAATTAAAAGAATTGATGCCATTCCGACGACAATTAACAATGATTAGCAAGATCCTTATGAGAAATGACAATAAAATCTATTCAATAGACACTTTCAGGCTAAATCTATCTTGCTCTTTTGAATTTGATTATTGATAATATGATAATAACTTTGCTAAAAAAAATTAATTGATTCCTATAACCATAAGTCTTATGTAATACATGATCAGATCCACTTTTTGTTCTGCAAAATTACTATCTTAAATTTTTAACCTTTTTCTATCCTATACCACATCATTTTCTTAAGACAAAAGAACCTTTATATACTTAAATATAAAATTTATTTTATATTGAAACTGCCAATTTCAACTTCATTTATTCACCAACTTTACGATCTTGCTTCCTATTTACTTTAAGAAACGAAACTTTTAAATCTTCTTTGTTCGAATATTTTTCAATCTGGAAGTGAATTTTCTTCTTTTAAAGATTTAAACGCAAATAAAATAAAACTGGTGAGTGTGATGACTATGAAAGGTTTCTAATAACCAAATTTTAGATCTCAATTTGTAAAGAATCTTCAATAAAAAAAATTACAGTCAATAGGAATCGAACCCAAGTCTCGGAATTTAATTCTCGACTTTCTTCTTATCATCTAACTCTCCACTTTTTTTTTTAAATTAAATGTCAACAGATCTTTCCTTGATCAATTATTTATATTAACTGGGTAGAAACATATTAGAAGAAAGAAAATAAATCATCTTCATACGATCTTGTGGTATAATAAACACTTTATTGTGTTGAAACTTGATACTTCAATTAAGAGATTGGCTATCTCTTTCTTTTAACCTCTTTAAAAATTTTTATGAGTTTTTAAAACAAGAAAGATATCATGCTGCAGTTGTTAGGAGATAGAGATGTAACGTTCGTTCTCGAGTATTTACGACACATATGATTCCAGTGTAGTGTTCGGCTTAAAAATACTGGGTGGTTCAAGAAAGTGCTTATATATGGATTCAAAGTCATTCCATTTTTGCTATAAAACATATGTAGTGTTCCTAGTCATCGATGATATTACGATATGATTTATGAAGGTTAGAAGCTTTGCATCAAGTTTGAATAATCAGTTTAAAATTCTTCTGATCTTACCTTTGAAAAATTTTTTCTGCCCAGAAAAAATGTAATTTTAGCAATAAGGTCTTCATCGATCACTCACTGGATATAGTGATTGAAGATGTTGTGTTCTGTGCACTGTCATGTTTTCTATTTCTTATAAATACTATTGATGATCATTTATTTAATTACGGGTTTTTAATCAATTAACTTATTAAAAATTTTTCACAATAAGATTTTTTTTAAATAGAATAATATTTTTCAATGGTAGATTATACATCGACAGTAATATAATGAAAGTAGATTGGTTTTGCTTGAAGCTATTTTTTATTTAAAAATCCATCCTCAGACAATAAATAAGAACCCTAATTGTAATATATATATATATCCAGATCTGTTGATCCCAAATGGTCTGTTAGTTCATTTAATCATATGTGAATTATTCAGCTTAGCCAAGTTTCAACAGCCTCGCCAAGAAATTTCTTCATTTCTGAATATATCTGCTCAATTCCACTGTAGCCATTAATTAATATTTCTCCGATTCTCTTTTTATGAGCTTTTCCGAAGGATTCAAAATGTAATATTTTTCTTTCATTTACCGAGAAGACAAGTAAGCCCTTCTGTTGAGACATTCTTTCTTCCTCTGAATTAAGATCTAATAGCTCGTTAAGGGTAATCCCTAAAACCATATCTCTCAGAAGAACACCGCTCATACAGAATGCCAATGTTATACTGTTAATAATTACTGTAAACAAACTTCCATCGTCCTGAAGTACTTCAACGAAGATTTCGATTTGGTTGTCAGTAAGTACCATTGGTGTGAATATATCTGATAATTTTATTTTCATTTCGTAAATCCTTCTGTCGCTCATTGGCTCATTTCTAGAACAGCTTGCAAAGCTTATAGCAACCCCAAGAGCCCCTTTATCTTTACTCTGACTCACAGATGTTCTTATTTTAGTGTTGCCTTGACTGAATTCTACAAACGATTTGTCAAGCATCAAAATTTGTGATTGTATTTTTCTTATCTGAGTTGGGAATCTCCCATCAATCCTAAGAAGATTTGAATCACTGTGCATACTGGGATGGAAAGAAAAATTAAAAACATAAAAATTTTGTTTCTCAGCCAAATGAGTGATCTTTTTTGGTCTGAATCCTACTGATAAGAGAAATAAAAAATGCTATTGGCCAAAGGGATATTAAATAGTGAATTAAGAAAAGGATATATAAATATCAAATTCTAACCCAGGAATTTAATCTAATGATATTTTTCTCTACAAGGCCAAAGCCAAGTTGATATTGATCATGAAATTTTCATTTTAAGAGGTTGTGAGATATTCATGTGAAACGGTAATATTGGTATGCTTCAATAATTAATAATAATTTCAAGACAATAAAAATGGAAGGCCAAAATTTAATGAATAAAACACACAAAATGACAATTTTGGTCTGGAAAGATGGTATCTGCTTTGTTATGTTAGAATTCCCTAACTAGTATTCGGATTAATATCTTAATGCTTTGATAATCAATGTGTCTGCATTTAATAGGTAAACTCCGAATTACCTGTTAGTGATATTGAAACAGTAATAATTATGTGATTGGCTGATTTAACTAAAACTAACTAACTAAATTTCAAACATCTATTCTTTAAGGAGCTTTTCTTCTTTTGATATGTTCATTTGATTCTCTTCGTTTGTTAACTCTGTTTGCATTTCAGCCTTTACAAGAATGCCATTGAATTGTAATATATCTATAATGAGGAAATGCAGAAAGAAGCCTTTCCTAAATAATAATATTGGGATCTACAATAAAATTACAAAGTTTATTGATTTCAATAAATGAATATCGCCATTTAAAGTGTTTGGAACGGTTTTAAATTAAAATATGCATCAGAGAATGTCTTGGAAAGATACATACGACGGTATCCCCCTTGTAGGTCTTTGATAATTTGGTGTGTGCATTTCACATTTGATAAGCCATCCAAGTTTTTTCAATTCTGAGTAGCGGAGATCTTCAAAGCGAAAGACTAATTCGATATTTTATCTGATCTCAAGACGCTTTCACATTCGAAGAAGCTGGGAAAAGTCATGGATTGTGGAAGCTCTCAAGATCACGAGCTCGACAACAAGAACAAATTAATGGTGGATTGCTTGTCTTATGTTCCATTCGTCTTTGAGATAAAGGTTATATTTTTTTAAATTTTTAAATCATGTGTCTTCTCGATATTAAGAACCCAGGGAACTATGATAATTCAAGAACTCTGAACTTACTACATCGATTACCATTAAAAACTTGAAAAAATCGCAGTGTTCATACAATACAGATGCACAATATTGTATTATAGAACATCCTAAATGCTTACAGCTTGCATTGCAAAAGCTTTAGTCACCGGCTTTAGAGAAGTCAATCGCATAATAGTAGAGCATTGACAGAGGGGGGGGGGGGGGGGGTCATGTTTTCTATTTCTTATAAATACTATTGATGATCATTTATTTAATTACGGGTTTTTAATCAATTAACTTATTAAAAATTTTTCACAATAAGATTTTTTTTAAATAGAATAATATTTTTCAATGGTAGATTATACATCGACAGTAATATAATGAAAGTAGATTGGTTTTGCTTGAAGCTATTTTTTATTTAAAAATCCATCCTCAGACAATAAATAAGAACCCTAATTGTAATATATATATATATCCAGATCTGTTGATCCCAAATGGTCTGTTAGTTCATTTAATCATATGTGAATTATTCAGCTTAGCCAAGTTTCAACAGCATCGCCAAGAAATTTCTTCATTTCTGAATATATCTGCTCAATTCCACTGTAGCCATTAATTAATATTTCTCCGATTCTCTTTTTATGAGCTTTTCCGAAGGATTCAAAATGTAATATTTTTCTTTCATTTACCGAGAAGACAAGTAAGCCCTTCTGTTGAGACATTCTTTCTTCCTCTGAATTAAGATCTAATAGCTCGTTAAGGGTAATCCCTAAAACCATATCTCTCAGAAGAACACCGCTCATACAGAATGCCAATGTTATACTGTTAATAATTACTGTAAACAAACTTCCATCGTCCTGAAGTACTTCAACGAAGATTTCGATTTGGTTGTCAGTAAGTACCATTGGTGTGAATATATCTGATAATTTTATTTTCATTTCGTAAATCCTTCTGTCGCTGATTGGCTCATTTCTAGAACAGCTTGCAAAGCTTATAGCAACCCCAAGAGCCCCTTTATCTTTACTCTGACTCACAGATGTTCTTATTTTAGTGTTGCCTTGACTGAATTCTACAAACGATTTGTCAAGCATCAAAATTTGTGATTGTATTTTTCTTATCTGAGTTGGGAATCTCCCATCAATCCTAAGAAGATTTGAATCACTGTGCATACTGGGATGGAAAGAAAAATTAAAAACATAAAAATTTTGTTTCTCAGCCTAATGAGTGATCTTTTTTGGTCTGAATCCTACTGATAAGAGAAATAAAAAATGCTATTGGCCAAAGGGATATTAAATAGTGAATTAAGAAAAGGATATATAAATATCAAATTCTAACCCAGGAATTTAATCTAATGATATTTTTCTCTACAAGGCCAAAGCCAAGTTGATATTGATCATGAAATTTTCATTTTAAGAGGTTGTGAGATATTCATGTGAAACGGTAATATTGGTATGCTTCAATAATTAATAATAATTTCAAGACAATAAAAATGGAAGGCCAAAATTTAATGAATAAAACACACAAAATGACAATTTTGGTCTGGAAAGATGGTATCTGCTTTGTTATGTTAGAATTCCCTAACTAGTATTCGGATTAATATCTTAATGCTTTGATAATCAATGTGTCTGCATTTAATAGGTAAACTCCGAATTATTTGAATTTCTTGAGACGTAATAAAACTAAAAATCTATCATTCAAGCTTCTATAGTAAACTATTTTGAGCATTGTCAAAATAGTTACTTATGATAAATTTCTTTATATGAGGCAAAACTGGCATGTGGAGTTCAGGTGAATTATTGGCGGTGACTCGAGGTGGTGATATAATTGCCATGAATTCCACTATATTGAGTAAATTTTAAATTAGACTACTAAAGACGGTTCTCAAGTCTATAATTCCTGTAACATCCAATTTTTTGATTTTTATAAAAAAATCCTCGTGCAAAATATAATCTAATAACAAAGGTTTAGCAGTTTCCAACTCATCCAAAGAAATTTCTAAATCTGTCACATTTGTCAAGAACTTAAAAAAAACGAAATTTATTCAACTAGAAGCGCCTGTGCCTCACAAGAGTAAATTTTAAACCTCTTACTGAGGTCCTGGGCACCTAGAACAAATCCTAAGCCCACTCTTTCAGCTTCGGGCAAGCCCTTTTTTATCCATGCCACTCCACACGCATGCAATCATCCGGCCCCACCTCCTCTTTTTTCGGATTTTTATTTTTATGAGTCGGCTGGCTGTGACGTGACGTTCTGATATAAACTGTTATTAGTTTCACACACATAAGTGTGTTACTTATCCGGGCAACCACGAAAAGGCTACAGTCATCTGTCTTACGACAGATTCTGCCCAGATGGTAAAGCCTCAGCCCAAGCATGCATTGTTCCATTTGTTTCAAGTAATCAAAGCGGGTATGGTGTGGTTCTGAGTGGATCTGCGGTCTTCAGAATTTAGGGTGGTGGGTTTAGATGTAGAAAACGGTTTACTAACCATCCGACGGAGGAGATTGGTATTTTCAGTATTAGAGTTTTTTTTTGTAATGAATATTCATCGTCAACGAAATTTAGAAAATGTCCGCCAGTTCGAGATGACTTTAAACTAGAGCAAGAAAGGAAAGCATCTTTATACTGTCTTGCGGTACAATAAACACTTTATAGTGCTGAAAATTGGTACTTCCATTAAGAGATTGGCAATCTCTTTCTTAACTCCTTATGAAAATTTTTGTGAATTTAAAAAATAAGAAAGACAGCAGGCTACAGTTGTCTGTAAAACAAGTCTGCAGCCATTACTTAGGAGGTAGAGGTGTAATGTTTACAACACATAGGAGTCCGTGACGTTTGGTTTAAAGATGCCGGGTGGTTCAAGAAAGTGTATGTATATATATGGACACGAAGCCATTCCACTTTGGGTATAAAACATATATTTTGCTCCTAGTTATCGAAGTCCATCAGGGTATGAAAAGGCTTAGCCCTGAATTTAGAGTGATCCGTTGAATGTTTTTCTGATCTTGCCTGGGCCAAGTTTCCTCCATCCCTTGTTGGTGGAGTTTTTAACGACCCGTTTGACAATAAAGTTTTCACCGATCACTCTCACTAGCTATAGCAATATAATGAAAATAAATTACTTTTTTTAGAAAATATCTGCATTGGGCTTAAAAGAAGAATCAAAATGATAAAAAATTTTGGCCCAAATCAACTATATTTTTCTAATTAATTAAATATATATGCGGGAGCAGCATGAAAGGGCTTGTTAGATGTCTTAATGAGTGGGCTTAGGATTATTCCAATTGTCTGACAGGAGATTAAAAATTTATCCTGCTGAGAGGCACATGCCTTCTAGTTATTTTGTTTCTTTCTAGTTAATTAACTAATTTCATGAATGTCAAAGTGATTTTCACAAAATAGTAAATAAAATCATCTCAATTATATTATTTTTACAGGATGATTGACAAGTCAGTTAATGCCAATCCAGTTTATTTAGTAATGATGGGCGAAGACCATTGGTTTCAAAGTCTGATACGACTATATACGAATAAATGGTATACAAATTTCAGCTGATCTTTTAATTATACGACAAAATTCAAGAAACCAGTGTGATCATTTTTGTTAATTTGAATCATTATTAATTTCATGAAGTCGGTTATTTAATAGTAATTGAAATGATAGAAGTGACATTTGAATAAATTTTTGATTGATTAAAGGAACTTATAAAGGACCCTTTTTAAGCTCTCTCATGCATATTATGAAAACCGTAAATACAATAGTGTTCATATTTCCTTACAAAACTGTTCGAATAGGAGTAAGATTCTGTAACCAAGAAGATGATTTGGTTGATTTGGAGATTCTTCAAAAATTACCATATTACAATACTTTTTTAAATTTTAAAAAAAAAGGCTCGACTCTTGAAAAATCGTCTGACAGGCAAAAATACAGAGAATTCAATGACAATGAAGAGAGAATGCCTAAAATTAGAAAATTGGAAGAAGTTAATTTAGTCACAGATGAAAAGCATGATTTATCTCATATAACCAAGGAATGTTTTACACGATTCATTGATTTTTGTTTCAATGACAATGAAAAATTTTCCACTCTTTACGAGCTAGACTTGCTTTTCAATTGCTTATCTTATTTCTATATTGGAGAAATACCTTACAATAATAATTTCTTACAGAATCTCTCAAATTCTATCTTTAATGATGATGAATTAATAAATGAAATTCTTGTGTCTGAATTGGACGAGCAATACAAAGAAGCTATCGCGGGGATGTTTATTCATCTTGTTTTTAGCTCTGGGTGTTGCTTGTTAGAGAGAGATCTTTCCGAAGAATTGGTTGTTGATATTGAAACAGGATCGTTCATTTGGCCCTCTTTTAAAAACCTTAGAAGTAAAAAATTGCATATTAAAAACGAACTTTTTAATATTCCTGGAAAATGTATGAATATGAAAAAACTGTTGTTATTCTTGACAGTTTTTGAGATCGAAGAGTTAAAAATAAGTTGCGATTGGAGATTAAGTCAAGATGATTTTAAGATGTTATGCAATTACCTTGATAAACAAAATGAATTTGATAATAAAAATTGTATTAATCCCGTCAGTTCTACCTTGCAAGAAAAACAGTCAAAAAATTCTCAAATAACCTTTCATAATGATACAGAAGTGTCAAATAATGAAAAAGCACCAAATCTCCTTTCACATCCAAATGAATATCCCAATCGAATAAAACTGAATAGTTTGTCTCTTACTGGGTATGGAATTAATAGTGATGAACTTTCTCAATTGTTTAGTGCGGCCGATAAGCTGAAAGGTGGAATAAAAGGCCTGGAAATTGATTTACGATTGGAAGTGGCCTTAAGTTTTGAACGATTTTTCATAAAACATACGGAAATTGAAGTGCTTTCAATAGGAAATTACGAATTATCGGTGGGATTTTTGAAATTTATTCTAAAAAAATTATTGTCGCTCAAAACATTTAAATTCGAATGCAAAACTCAGCTTGGTATAATTTTTTTCAGTGAATTTATTAATCTAAAATATTTGGAAATATTAGTAATGAACTGCGGAACTGGATTTTTGGAATTTTTTAAAGCTTTAAATGATAATGAGATCATTTATTTGATATAAACTATTCCAAATATCAGAACTCTTGAGATCCAAGTCCTTTTTAATCTTCAACCCAATACTGCTACTGAATTTAAAAAACTATTGAGTCTGGAATGTCTAAAATTGCGGGGCTTGTTTCAAAGCAGAGAATTTGCTATTTCCTTGTTTGACTCCTTGCCTAAAGTTACAGAATTGGAGATCAGTGTGCAGCCGGATAATAATTTGGATACTTTTCCTGTCAATGACGTTTTTTTTAAGAACTTGAAAATTTTAAGAATTTATGTCTCTAATTTCATCCTGATTCAATTATTACAGAAGACATTGAATATCGTTGAACTTGAAGTGCATTTACCTTTCAAGAATGCTGACAGACACTTACTAGATTATGATATTCCGTATTTATCTTCACTTAAGAAATTGAATATTCGAGCTGTGATCCTTTCTAGTGATAAATTATTGAATCTTTGCAAAAAAGTCCCCAATGTTGAAGAATTGGTTTTGAGTTACGCTGGTAAATTATGCGAATTATTTTCAGCCTTGTCAACTCTTAAAAAATTGAAGTCCCTAAATTTAAAATTTTCAGGAATTCTTGATGTTCGTAATCATCACAGGGTTTCAATAGTCAAAAAATCGTCGGTTTCTGAAGGGAATGTTTTACTTTCATCACTTGTTGAACTAAAGTTGACTTTCTTAAACATACGAAGAGAGATACCTTGGCCATTGAATTTTGATGATCTTCCAAATCTTCCCAACCTGAAAACTTTATCAACTAAAAACTGCCTGCATAAAGAATCATTTTTACAAAGTTTGAGCGATAAAGGCACAAATTTACTCGTATTTTCAGGTACAATAATCGAGAATCTGTTAGAAAAGCAAGATAAATCTTTTGTAATCAACAAAACCATAAGAGTCTTGAGGTTGAATAATATTCCGAGAGTTTCGTGGAGAGATGGCTTTCCTTCAATCTGTTATGGCTGCCATTCACAGGAAACTCTTTCACATCTAATCAATTCTTTGAAGCTCCTAAAGAAATTAAAAATTCATGTTCATGAAATTTCTGATGATTTCATGATTCTCCCAAACTACAACCTTTCTGAATTATATATCTGCATCAAAGATGAGAAACTCGAGAAAATATACCCATTGATTAGAATGGCAAATTCTTTGCAAACTATTTATATTGAAGACAAGTTTATTAGTTATTCAAATGTTAAACGAATAAAGAATGGAGAGATTTTAAAATTCGAGAAAGCTCCATCACTTTGCCAGAATTAATTTACTTGGATTCTATTTATCGATGAGACACATATACATTTGTTTTATTAAAACTAAACGATTTTCAGATTGGATTGATTCGAATGTTATGAGATCTAATATTTTGATTAAGTTAATATTTGCATTTGAAAATGAATTCAATAAAAGACAGATGGTTAAAAAAATAATTTTATTATTTCAGGTAAAAGAACAACATATTTATTTTTTTTATTCAACGGAACCTGGTCTCAAATTTTCATACTTTACTTCACAGAATCATGAAAGCTAATAGATATTAAGATCAAACCATATTGTCAGAAATGATGATTTACACACTTTCACTACTCTTTCTCGAAGATATATACTTTCTGATTCAAGAGAAATAATAAATTGAAACTCAGCACTCAAATATACTTAGTCCATTTTATAGATTAAAATGAGTATTCAAAAAATGTATTTAATGGGTAATATATTTAAATGAGATGATTACTTCACATGTATCATTCAAAGACATCTTATTTATTTCATGGATAGTTTAATAGTCCAATACTATACTAAATTAAAGAAAGGTATAAAAATCAAAGTAATTCATTTTCACTATATTGCTATAGCTAGTGAGTGATCGATGAAAACCTTATTGTCAAACGGCTTTCTAAAAACACCATCACGAAGAATAAAGAAAACTTGGTCCAGACCGAGAGAAGATCGGAAAAACACTCAACGGATCACTCTAAATTCAGGACTAGATCCTGTTATATACCAGCGGGCTTCGATAAATAGAAGCATCATATATGGTTTATACCCAAGGTGGAATGGCTTTGTGTCCATATATATACATACACTTTCTTGAACCACCCGGCATCTTTAAACCAAACGTCACAAAGGATTTCTATGTGTCGTAAATGCACGAGCACAGACTTTATACCTCTACCTCCTAAGTGGTGGCTGCAGACTTGTTTTACTGAGAACTGCAGCCAGCAGTCTTCTTTATTTTTTAAAATTCAGAAAATGTTTCATAATGAGTTAAGAACGAGAAAGGCAATCTTAAAAAAGACCAGAATTATCAACTAGAAGCGCTTGTGACACCACAGGTGGGAGATTTAAACCTCTTACTGAGGTCTTGAACATTCAACACAACACCTTTTTCATCCATGCCGCTCACGCACATACATACACACGCATGCAATCATCCGGCCCCACCTCCCCTTTTTTCGGGGTTTTATTTTTAAGAGAAGGCTGTGACGTTCTGATATAAACTGTTATTAATTTCACAAAAATAAGTGTCTTATCTGTCCGGGCAACTACGAAAAAACAGCATTCATCCTTCTCACGACAGATTGTGCCCAGAGATCATGGGGTGTAAGCAATTGATAATTAATATTGTCGTAAAAGATGTCAGTATTTAAAGAAGACATATTTATTAAAGGGTTTTTCGTATATATATGTTAATTAACCAATCACATACTCATTAGTTCTAGTAAGGAGAAATATTGAATAACTTCAATATATGTTGGTCAATTGTAAAGGGGATGATAAACTAATTGGTTATTTATCATTAACCCCTTTACGACAAATATATTATCAATCCATTAAATAAATTCCTTTATTTGAAAAAACTATTTTAAGAAGATAAATATCAATTCAATTAACTATGAGAAATAATTGAAGATTCAATAATTACTTTGATTCATCATTAGTTATCTTGAGTAAAGAACTTTGTAAGGGGTAATTCCATCACTGCTAATGATTGTTTTCAATGATTGTGCTCTCTCAAACAATGGCTCTAATAAAACTTCTTTTACTCTTTGACCCTTAAAACAAATACTTAATTCAGAAAAGTTATTAGAAGGGTTGAACTCCACAAGATTCTCTTCACGAATATCTAGAAGGCGGATATCCAATTTTTGCAAATATGGATTTGAATTCAATAGAGTTACAAGAAATTGTTCAGACTGTCTTCCACCAACTAAACTCAAAACTTTAATCTTTGTATATACTCCGAATATTACAGCGAGCATTTCGGGAAGATTCTCATCGACCGAAACGGAAAATACTGATAAATTTTTCATTCTAGGCAAAAAATCAGCTAAAAATTTAACATTCTGAGTTTTCTTAGCCTTTGCGAAAACATTCATACTTTTGATAATCTTCAAAGTTTTCAAATTTGGAAGGTGATCGAAAATTTTTAAAGTGATAGGACTCAATTCGAAGCAATGAAGATTCAACGAAATCAACGAAGTCATTTTATCAAATGCAAGAAATGATCGACAGGATCCAAATCCCTGCATTCCGGGTGGTTTATCTATCTTTTTAAACTGATCTAAAGTTAGAATCTTCAGTTTTTTGAAGGCTGATAAAGCAAAAAAAATATTATTCAAATTATCATAACATCTTATAGACAAAACTTTAACTTTCGGCATTTTTTTTGCAAGACTAACTAAACTGAGTGCTTGGGAAAAGGCATAATTTAAGACAAATTTTTTCATACGACACAAGCGAGGTAGCTTATCTTCAACATATACCGAATCTATAGAATTCTTTGAAATGACACTACCCTGAAATTCCATTACATTTCTTAGCTCTTTCATCAAAGGAATAAAGACCTTTTCAGCACTCATAATTCCAGAAACTTTCAATTTTATAATTTTATTGAAACAACTTAAATCGAAAACTTTGTCAGTAAAATTCGGAAAAGAATCACGAAATTTGTTCAATTTTTCCAAAGAAATTTCCAAGTCTCCGACAGTTTTGACTTTGCCAAATAGAATGCGCAGAAAACTAACGTCTTGATGTTCCCCACCTAATCTAAATATTATAAGGTTCTGGAGTCGTCCAAATTCTTCGGCAAGCGCATAATTAAGTCTTTGAACATCAAGTTTCAAAATTCGAATTACAGGAATGGCCCTCAACAAAGCAGAAACCACGTTTCCAGACAAATATCCAGATCTACGATTTTTCGAAGGTCGTTTATTTTGATCATATATTAAATCCGTGTTAATTTCTAATATTTCTAAGTATCTTAAATTTGAAAATTCAATTGCAGTGTTCACGGTGAAAGCGTAGCAGTCAAATCGTAACTTTCCAAGAAAAAGCAAATTTTTTAGAATTCTTAGCAACATCTCCTCGGGTATTTTTATGTTTTTAATTGTAAGCACATTTAATTTTTCACAATTAACGACTAAAGATTCCAAATCTACTTCTGTACCTTGAACAAGCCTAACTTCTAGTCCTTGCATCCCACCCTTAATAATAGTACCCAAATTAATCAATTGGTTGAACCCATTCGAGTTAATATCAAATCCGGTAAATGAAAAACTACTTAATCTCACTATAGGGAACTGTTCTACGATATCCATCTGCATCAATGTTGCCTCAAATTCATAGATCATTCTTATATCCTGGCAAAGTATATTTATATCCTCTTCATTTAATCTCCAATCACAGCTTATCTGCAGTTTTTTAACGTCGAAAAAAATCAGGAAAAAACAATAATTTCCTGATATTTCTAGACTTACCGGGAATATTAAAAATTTCAGTTTTAATATTCCACTTCGTTAACCTACGCAGGCTTTTGATGATAACTAATTTGTCGTTTATACCCGTTCCTATGTCAATAATCAATTCTTCAGGATCATCTTCTTCTCTCAGGCAACATCCAGAAGCATTAATTATATCGATGAACATTTCAGCGACAAGTCTTTTAGCAAGTTTTATTTCACGTTCACATTTATTGAATTTATAAATAAATAAATCCACTAACAATTCATCATTATTATTAAAAATACAATTTGATAAAGACTTCAGTACCTTATTTTGAAAAATCGCCTTATCATAATTGCAGAGAAAAATTCTGTCTAAATTTCTAGTAAGCTTTTGAAAGTCTTTTGAATTATAAAGCTGTGGATTATCGTCAAAGCATAATTTGTAAACCATTTCGAATTCAGCTTGTGAAATTGATTCCAAATTCAATTCCTTTTGGTCTCTAAGATTTAATCCTGAACTCAGGCCTTCATATCTGCCAAAATTAAATTTTGATTGAAACAAAGGAAATTGTGCAAGGTCTCCAAGGGGATATTCCCGTCTTTCATTATTCTTAAACAATATAGGGATTTGGGCGGCTTTGCAAAAGCATAAAAATCTCAAACTGTTGACAATTCTCTTAAAACGCATAGGGTTGAAGAAATTCAAAAAAATGTTCAAGGAAAGTTGATAAAAAAGTCTGCTTCGATCAAAATTTATTGTTTATGCGAAAGAATAGAAATATTTGGATTTAAAGACATGGATTCTTGTTCTAAGGTTAAAGAAGTGGTTCTGTTGGCTTCTCCACGAAGCGTATTTGTTGTTTAAATAATACTTTTTTAACAAATCTACATTTAAAGAATTTTGCTACTGATTTTTAATTTATCAGTTGATAATCATGAATAAGTACTGGATCGGGCGTTTATATTTAATTCACAAACCCATCTTTTCTTAATCGAAGGCACGAAGAGCAAGATCACTACAAAAAAAAAGATTGAAATATTTAAATCATAACTAAGATTTTATTAAATGGGTAATCAAACAATTATCAACTGGGTAGAATCTGTCGTGAGACGGATGACTGTATCCTTTTCGTGGTTTCCCGGATAAGTAATACACTTATGTGTGTGAAACCAATAACAGTTTATATCAGAACGTCACGTCACGTCACATCACAGCAGACTCATAAAAAGAAAACCTCGAAAAAAGGGGAGGTGGAGCCGGTGGCGTGTAGGAGCGGCATGGATAAAAAAGGGCTTGCCCGAAACTCGAAAGAGTGGGCTTAGGATTTGTTCCAAGTGCCCAGGACCTGCGTGGGAGGTTTAAAATTTCCTCCTATAGAGGCACAGGCGCTTCTAGTTGAACAAATTTCGTTTTTTTATTAAAAAGCATTTGGGCACATTCTAAGGCGATTTCCACACATTTAACCTGAATGTGTGAGAAAATTTGTGTTATTTTGGCCAAATTCTGTAAAAATGATTTTTCATATCAACAGCTTTTAAAGTTTTCGGGTTGTGAATATCATCTTAATTCAATATCCAAGGTACTTTATTTTGCATGATTAAGAAGCTAAACTTTAGTTCAGAAGTGGTGAGAATAAAATGCCTTTGCCAGAAACCTATGAGTCTTAGTTAATAAACACCACAAACTCAAAGTAATTTAAAACTTTGAGTGTCGATAAGTCTGAAAACAAACTCTGTAATCTACTATAGTAATTCAAAATTAATTCTTCTAACTTGAGAATTTTTCGTAAAAATTCAATAGTTTATCACTAGAAAGGATCATAGCTCGAATATTCAATTTCTTGAGTAAGGATAAATAGATAAAAATAGTAGATCATAATCTACTGAGTGTCTTCCAGAAATCTCAAATTATAATCTCGCTTCATGTTCAACAATAATTAGCTATTTTTAATATCTGAATCAGAATGGAATAAAGACTAAAATGTTTATATTCTTTAAAAAAAGCATTCTTATGAAAAGAATCATCTAATTAAAATGCAGTTTAATAATGATTTCCAATTTGGTTATTTTTAGGAGAGAATAATAAATTCTCTGATTTGAAACTAGCACCGCAATTTTAGATTTTTCCAAAATATTCAAGATTTTTTTGAACATTATTGTGATATTGTGTCTAAGAATAACGGATTGAATTTTGAAACTTCTGATGTTTGTAATTGGTTCAATCAAATGAATGGTCTCGTTTGCGTCTAAAACTTTGAAAGATCCAAATGAAACAATTCATTAATAATATTTCCAAGGATTTTGATTAATTAATTCGCTTCAAATACATACACAAGCCCAATTTTGAATTTGCATTTACATATTTGAGTGATTCTATTTATTTTAGAATCATTCTCAAAAATCCATTGACAATTCGTAATTTCCTATTGAGAGCCTTTCTTCAATTTCCGCATTCTTAATGACATTGTATTTAAAATCCGAGGCTAATCTAAATTGTAAATTAATTTCCAGGCCTTTTATTCCACCTTTCAGCTTATCGGCCGCACTAAGCAATTGAGAAAGTTCATCACTATTAATTTCAAACCCAGTAAGAGACAAACTATTCAGTTTTATTCGATTGGGATATTCATTTGGATGTGAAAGAAGATTTGGTGCTTTTTCATTCTTTGACACTTCTGTATCATTATGAAAGGTTATTTGAGAATTTTTTGACTGTTTTTCTTGCAAGGTAGAACTGATGGGATTAATACAATTTTTATTATCAAATTCATTTTGTTTATCAAGGTAATTGCATAACATCTTAAAATCATCTTGACCTAATCTCCAATCACAACTTATTTTTAACTCTTCGATCTCAAAAACTGTCAAGAATAACAACAGTTTTTTCATATTCATACATTTTCCAGGAATATTAAAAAGTTCGTTTTTAATATGCAATTTTTTACTTCTAAGGTTTTTAAAAGATGGCCAAATGAACGATCCTGTTTCAATATCAACAACCAATTCTTCGGAAAGATCTCTCTCTAACAAGCAACATCCAGAGCTAAAAACAAGATGAATAAACATCCCCGCGATAGCTTCTTTGTATTGCTCGTCCAATTCAGACACAAGGATTTCATTTATTAATTCATCATCATTAAAGATAGAATTTGAGAGATTCTGTAAGAAATTATTATTGTAAGGTATTTCTCCAATATAGAAATAAGATAAGCAATTGAAAAGCAAGTCTAGCTCGTAAAGAGTGGAAAATTTTTCATTGTCATTGAAACAAAAATCAATGAATCGTGTAAAACATTCCTTGGTTATATGAGATAAATCATGCTTTTCATCTGTGACTAAATTAACTTCTTCCAATTTTCTAATTTCTTCTCCATTGTTATCAGATTTGTTATCTTTTGACCTGAAAGATCTTTTTCCAAAAGTCGCACTTTTTTTTTAAAATTTAAAAGACTATTGTAATATGGGAATTTTCCAAGAATCTCAGAATCGATCCAGCCATCTTCTTGATCACGAAATCTAACGCATATCTCAACAGCTTTGCAAGTAACCATGAACACTAGCACATTTACAATTTTCATAATAGGCATGAGAATGATAAAATTTTTATTTTTATAAATGTTTTTTAATCTATTAGATATCTATCTAAATTTCAGTTTTATCATTCCAATTATCAAAAAACAGTAGATTTCATGAGATGAGCAAATCAATTTCGAGAATAATCACACTGGTTTCTTTAATCTTATTTTAAAGTTCAATATTGATTAAATTATTTACTTTGAATGTGTTTGAGATTACATTATACTAGAGCATAAAAGGCCTAATCTTTTAAGAGAATTTTTAATTACCCTTAACGCTCTTGGCAGTACATTTTCGATTTTTGGATAAGGCTTTTTTCAAATATCCAGAAATCAATAAATCTAAATTGTTACAGTGAAAATAGGGGTCAAATTTGAAAATTAATGGCGCGAATTTAAACTGATCTAATCAATAAATTACAATCACAATGAAAATTGTTTGATAATTAATAATTAAAGCAGACATGTTTGCAACAAACAATTCTTTCAATATAAATATATCTAATAATTATTAAAACCTTCAGATTATCATAACTTATATGATTCTAGTTTAAAAATGTTGGGATTGGTAAAGCAAGAAACCTAGGTGGTAGATTGGTGGTTTGAATAAGCATCATTTTTATTGTATTAGAGATATACTAAGGAATTTGAATGAGATTTTCATTTGCCAAAGCTCGAATTAGGATAGACCAGTTTTTAATGAATAGAAATTATTTCGGCTTGCATCAAAAACTATATATTAATGAGTTTTTAGTTAATCAATTTGCATGAACATTATGTGTCTGGGTATACTCGCCAGAATTCATGGTACATCATAAATATTGATTGATTAAATGTTTATTAATGCTATTAAATTTGTTTATCAAGACATATATTCAGATTTTCAATCATTTTATCCAATTCTTCCACTAGATTTCTATCATCTTTAGAGCTCATTGGGTTCCACGATTCTGAATTATTTTCAACAATACCATGCTTCTCCTAATTCGGAATCATATAAATTACCTCGACTTAAGCTACAGATTTTATCCTCTGACTTTCTCGGATCATACGTAAATACTCGCTGATTTTAAGCTCGACATCGGTCTTCTTGAAATCATGATCATCATCAATCAACGAACGTCAGAGCCATCACTCTTTGACGATTTCTTAAACCACAACTTGATTGTTTCAATTGGAGCTTCGGGAATTCAATAGAAACATAGATCAAATGGATTATGTAAATTTTTGTATTTTTAAAGTCCTATATCAATCAGAAGTTCAAGAATGGAGAAACCTTTGAAATTAGAACGATGCCTTTAGAGAGTACTGTGGCTCTTCTAAAAATGCAGAATTTGTTGAAGCCATCAATGACCTATCCCACTGCCATTTTAATATGAAAGAAAGGTTAAACGCGGATTTTATTGATGGAGTATGTTGGACTTGCTATAATAGAAATTTCCCAAGATTTTTAGTAACCCTGAGCATAAGGACAGACCCATTCTTTGCAGGCTTTAGGCTCTCTTTGGCAGACCTATGGACTGTTGTTCTGATGTGGTCTAAAGATGAGCCTACCTGTAAGGTGGCAAACAGATATGGAATAACCCGACCTGCTGTAAGAAAGATATACGACAAATCACGAGGTGTTATTTCACTACACCTTATAAATGATTCAATTTGTTTATAGATCCAGGCATAATATGCCAAGCAGACAAATCGCTGTTATGTCATAAGATGGAGGATCACCAAGAGAGCAGGTTTATAATTGAAAAAAAACGAAATTTATTCAACTAGAAGCGCCTGTGCCTCTATAGGAGGAAAATTTTAAACCTCCTACTGAGGTCCTGGGCACTTAGAACAAATCCTAAGCCCACTCTTTCGAGCAAGCCCCTTTTATCTGGATTTTTCTTTTTATGAGTCGGCTGGTTGTGACGTTCTGATATAAACTGTTATTGGTTTCACACACATAGATGTGTTACTTATCCGGGCAACCACGAAAAGGCTACAGTCGTCCATCTCACCACAGATTCTGCCCAGTCTTGTCGACTTTAGGTAAGAATAGAAAATTGAACAAACTAGCGCTGAAGTTAACAAAATAGATGCGACTACTGTGATTTTATATTTTGGGTAGTCATATCATAAGCTTCCAAAATGCCCTTGATTATATTAATAGGATAAAATTTTTAACCGCTTTTAAGAAAAGTTTGAAAGGTATCAAAAAGTTTTGTAAGAGCAATAGACGATCGGAAATACATGATTTTGTGATAGATTTCCTAATTTTTTATATTTCAGAGTTAAATTTTAATCCAATTCGATCGACTTTCAATAATGGAAATGAAAAACGATAGAATTTTGAAATATTAGATTAATTTTTAAGAAAGAACAACTGGCTGTCAAATCATCCTTTTAATTGGCTGAAAATCAACCTAAGAATGTTAAGTAAATATTGTGAACGAATGTAAGAAGATTCGCTAATCCTTTATGGAGCAAAGCTCCAACACCAAAGTGAAAACATTGCTTATATTTTCATTCTCATACGTAGAAATATATAAAATTTGGCACGATCACTGACAATATAATGTTTGTTTTAATTAAATTAAATTAAATTAAATTATTTAAAACCTTCATGAAAATCCATTAAATAACCATAAGATTTTAGCGAATAACTTTGGGGAGATATTTAAATATTATTTCACCTGTAGATAGCGAAAGAATTTTGACATATTCAAGATCAAAACTTATAAAAAGCATTGATGTGATGGCTTCAATTCAATTTTTCTCTGATGACTGTTACCCATTTCACTGGTTTTTAGATACTAGTTTGTTGATAGCTCAATTAACCAATGTAAAGTCTGTTAGGCAGAATTTGTCGTGAGACAGATTACTGTAGCCTTTTCGTTGTTGTCCGGACAAGTAACATACTTGTATGTGTGAAACCAATAACAGTTTCTATCAGAATGTCACGTCACATCACAGCAGACTCATAAAAAGAAAACCCCGAAAAAAGGGGAGATGGGCCGGATGATTATCGCGAGGTCAACATGCGGGAGCAGCATGCATAAAAATGGTTCCCCCGATGCTTAGAAGAGTGGGCTTTGGATTTGTGTTGAGTATTAAAGACCTCAGTAGGAGGTTTAAAATTTTCATCCTATAGAGGTACTAGCGATCCAAGTTAGTAAATCTCGTTTTTTTTTTTTTTCTCCGACACTATACTGCAAATCAGAAAACATAAAAATGGGGGAAGATGGCAGACAACCCGACCGATGTCAAAAGACCAGCCAATGTCAAAAAGGAGCTTTCTGAAGTTCGAAGTAGTCATGCAATGGTTTTCTCCAGGCTTCTAATTGGATTAAAACTTGTCCTGAAAGATACAGATGCTTCTCGTTGAATAAAATTTTGGGGTTATTTCAGATATATGGTGTCCGAGATGGCATTGAACTAGAGGAAGAAAGGAATGCATCTTCATACTGTCTGTGGTATAATGAAAACTTTAAAGTGCTGAAAATTGGTGCACCTATTAAGATATTGGAAATCTCTTTCATAACTCATTGTGAAATTTTCATGAATTTTAAAAGATGAGGAAGACAGCGTCTGCAGCCACTACTTAAGAGGTAGAGATGTAAAGTTGGTACTCGGGCATTTGCGATACATAGGAGGTCTGTGTGGCGTTTGGTTTTAAATTCCGGGTGGATCAAGAAAGTGCTTATATATGGAATGGAAACAGGGCCATTCCACTTTGGGTATGAAACATATATGTTGCTCCCAGATATCGAAGCTCGCCAGGTTATGATAGGGTTTAGTCCTGACTTTAGAGTGATCCGTTGAGCACATTTTTGATCTTGCCTGGGCCAAGTTTTATCCATTGTTTGTTTTGGAGTTTTTTTGCAATCCCTTCTCTCACGATAAGATTTTCACCGAACACTCACCAAATATAGTAATATACTGAAAGTAGATTGTTTTTTTTTTGTCTTTTTCAAGATTTCAAACTGTTTCTTTTCATTTCAACTGTGTGAAATGCATTCCCATGGCAAGATTTTTTTTTAATCATAATATATTGGGTTGTATTGTTAATGGCTTGATCCAGAGAACTCAGTATGGTTAAATCAGGTCGTTATCTGATATTTCTACCGATGAAATTTAAGAATATTAAAAAAACATGATTGAACATATCATTCAAGGCAGAGAATCTTTACAAAATAAATTCAATACCATATGTTAAATAAAAATCGTATTATATATGATTTTTAAAGGCTATTTTTAGGAATCAATGCCGGGTTAGATTACAAGACCCTGTTGATTTGATCAGAATGCGATGCTTGATTAAGAAAAAATATATGTAAGATGTGCATTTAGCAACCTTTTTTTCAAAGATGGATATGATAATGTTTATTTTAATAGATTTAAGTTCTTAGATTTCACTATGTTTCTATAGAGCTAGTGATTGGTGAAAATTTTATTGTAAAACGGATTAGTAAAATGTTTTTGCCCAGGTAAGATGGGAAAGGAGGAAACGGATCACTCCAAATTTGTACATAGTTCGTCTTTAGCGGCGAAAGAATCGTACCATGACCTTAGATGACCTGGGTATCATATACGTTAATTATTTATTGGAATCATTATCTCAATGACTATTTAAATCATTGATATTTAATAACTTTTTTCCTTATAGAATTAATAAAGGAGTCGTTACACCAGTAGTATATTACTTTGTGTTGACATCAACAACAGGGTGAAAATAAAAAATAGGTATAATTAATAGATTGAGCAATCAACAATATCCAACATGAAATAGATTTATGACAGCATCCAAATATTTTCGACGACCATTCATCATTTGTAAATTGACTCTAAACAGGACGACTCTGCAATATAAATGCTAGTGAATGAAAGTCGGATCTCTAATTCCTAACTAGAGCTGATGGATTTTAAAGATGCAACTGTAGTCTGTTCAGTTTATATTTTTATACACATAGAATTTTAAAGGAGTTGAGAAAGAGGCAATCGGACATCTAATAGAAAAACCTGGCTTCTTCCAAATATATATAAAGTGTAGACCATACAGTAAGATTATGCGAATGTAATTTCCTTTCTTTTTCTAGTTAAGTTTCACCCCGACAATTTATTCACTAGATTTAATAAATTTATTAAATAGATTTTGAAATTGTTAAAGTTATTGGCTTTACTGGATTGGTTATCCTTATGCCAGTGTTATTCTATACATTCAAATTTTAGCTTCTTGGCAGATAGATTGCAAGTTTTACTGTATCCCTTTCAACCGAAAATATATTAAATATTGTTGGATTTGAGATTAATTTTCATGATAAAGGTCATTAATTTAAAATCTGTGGCTAAGGGTCAAGTGATAACAACGAAGGGATCTGGAAATCCTCATTGTTAAATTTTGGAATTGAGAACTACAAGCATCAATTGAAATGCTGTTTGTGAATATACTCCCGAATATTTATAAAATTATGAATGGCGTTAATTACACTAAGTTTATGAAGAGCTATTCCAATAAATGCTCTTTAGAATTCTGGTATTCCATTAAAAATGAGCTGGAATTTTTCAACAATAGGAATTTAACATAAATTTGGCAAAATAGCCATTGAATTCACTATTAAGGCCTAAATTTTAATGTATTTTTCTCCTAAATTTGGACTTCTTGTTATTCTGAAGAATTTTATTCTTTCATTTTTAAGTTAAGAGCATCCTAGTTATGATTGAGTTTCATGGTAATAACGATATTTGATTTCAAAAGTGGATACATAGATTTAATTGATCATTTTATATACTGTTGTTTAAATGAGAATCTTGTGGGCCAAAAAGTAAAAATCTTTACCAAGCACTTAATCAACCTTGGCTAAAATGGATATTGTATGATCGAAATGGCCATGATTTCATAAAAATCCTATGAAAAATATTTAGACAATTGTCTTTATATATTTTTTCTAAGATACATTTTTTTATTGATATAGTTGTTAAATTTACATGGAATTTAAAACAATATTAAATAAAACCTACTCGAAATCTTCAGAATTATGATTAGCATTGTGTCTCACTCGTGAATACGATAACAATGCAAGGGGGCAAAATGCTGTTCTAGGATAGATTTGTTATCATTAAAGATCTTCCATCTGAGCTATGTGAAAACTTGTAATAAGCAATCTTAGGAATTTATTTAATGAAAGTTTTAATCTTTATCTTTTTTTAAAAGAAACTCTAATTTATTTACTGAAGATACCAATATCCTTTGTCGGATGGTTACTAAATCGCCTTTTACACGTAAACTCACTATTCTAAATTCTGGGGACCGTAGGTCCACCCACCGATCATCACTGCACCGGTCATAGCCGATTACTGGAGATAAGATGAACAATGCATGCTTGGGCTGAGGCTTTACCATCTGCTTTTCGAACTTTTATATTCAATACATTCTACAACCACATTTTATAACCTCGCACTTTATTCAATCTATGACACAGTCCTCTCCAAGGACTTTTTTCGGCCAGTAATTTTGAAGTTAAGTAGTAGCTGTTCTACTTTTATTGGGTACGCTTTATATGTTTTTAGAAGTAGACCAAAATTATTTCATTCAACGGGATTCGAACCCGAGCCTCATGCTTTTCATTATTATCCAAAGTCAACTAAGCTACGGAGGCTTTTTTATCCTTTTTAATTTTTATTTTAATTAGTAACAGTCATTTATTAAATTTTAAATGGACAAGCAATCTTCAGCTGTTGTATTTCAAGGATACACAAGCAGACATGGTAATATAAATCAAGACGCATAATCTTTAAATCAAGATGCAGATTGGCCAACTGAATTTTTTTGAGCATTTAACAAGCACAATAATGCGAATTTTAGAAGGATGAACAGGGTTTTATTTTACTGCATGTCGTTACATGATTGACTTTCCTCGAAAATCAACTTTGCATTTAGATTTGACCGGTGTTTGGCAGATAATGACAATTTAGAGCAAGGCTATAAGATTAATTATTTCAAAAATGCTGTTAACTCAAAAATTTCATTAAAAAAAATCGGATCAAGTCCCCATGTCAGATCAGATGAAAGATCCAAGTCACGAGCCATTACTGGATCAAGATGAAAAAAGATACGTACTATTCCCCTTGAGATATCCCGAGATTTGGAAATATTACAAGATGGCTGAAAGTTCTTTCTGGACGGTGGAAGAAGTTGAAATTTCAAATGATTTGATTCAATTTAATCAGCTCACTAACGATGAGAGACACTTCATTAAGTATGTATTGGCATTTTTGCAGCCTCTGACGGAATCGTAAACGAAAATTTGGTTGAAAGATTTTGCAACGAAGTTGCCGTCTTAGAAGCCAAATGTTTTTATTCTTTTCAAGCTGCCATGGAAAACATTCATTCAGAAATGTATTCGAAGTTGATTGAAACATACATTGCAGACGAGGCAGAAAGAAACTTCCTCTTTAATGCCATTCACACAATCCCTTCAATTGCAAAAAAGGCTGAATGGTCTAAGAAATGGATTAGCAGTGGTGACAGCTTTGATACACGATTGGTAGCGTTTGCCTGTGTTGAGGGGATCTTCTTTTCTGGTTCATTTGCAGCTATTTTCTGGATTAAAAAAAGGGGTTTGATGCCTGGTTTGACTTTCTCTAATGAATTAATTTCTAGAGACGAAGGTGTTCATACAGATTTCGCCTGCTTACTTCATAAATATATTAACAATATAAGCGATAAAATCAAAGAAATTGTCCAAGAAGCCGTTGAAATCGAAAAGGAATTTATTGTCGAGAGTATACCAGTAAAGCTTATTGGAATGAATAGTCAGTTAATGTGTCAATACATTGAGTTCGTTGCTGATAGGCTTCTTTTCGCCCTTAATGAACCAAAAATGTACAATGCCAAGAATCCATTTGATTTTATGGATAATATTTCATTAGTCGGCAAAACAAATTTCTTCGACAAAAAAGAGGCGAACTATCAAAAAGCATTTGTTGGTATTTCTGATGTAAACGAAAAGTTTTCCTTGAATGAAGATTTTTAAATAAATTAATTATTTAAAATTTTAAGCCTATCGATTTTGCCAATTGATTTAAAAATTCTATCTTAATATTGATTCAATATCACTGCCACAAAATTTCAAAAAGTATATATTTTTTCATTCAAAATAGCAATAAATATTCTATCCATGATTCGATTTCTTTGAAGATTTTTATAAACATCGATACTATTTCTGACAGAATTAACTGTCCATCAAAACTCGACCATATCAATTGTGTGTGTCGGTCTTATACACATTATTTTAACTTTTTCAGTTCGTGCCTTCTTTATAAATGTTAGTGATTTAGATTTGGGTTGTTTCTATGAAACAATCAGCGAAAAGGTTTGAATAGATACAGTAAGTTTTAAAAGTCTAGGATCGACTGTATGTTTCTCTTGCAAATATTAATTATAATATACGTTGTCCAGACGAGAGATAATATTTTCTAATAAGAATTTATTTAATGGGTAATCTAATAATCATCAATTCTTCTTCGATTGATTCCGAGTCAATTCTCATATCTATCCCTGCTCATCTAAGCATTAACTGCTCAAGACTCACATGGTTATCCGTCTCTTCGATACTTCGTCGTCTTTCAAATGAAACAGACTCCAGAGTTTTCCTGAGTACAATAGACTGAGATGTACGCATTCGGCTTTTAGGCTCAATCCCAATCTCTTTA
>JAWNLH010001401.1:0-11194 GCA_035042485.1 Drosophila cyrtoloma | reverse complement strand
TACATTGAAGTTCAAAATAACAGCGATAAGTGGGAATAAATTCGCATATAAAAATAAATTAAATTTAGCTAGATGCTCATAAATAACACATCTGATGAAATATTGATCATTTTGATTCAATTTCCAATTGCTCTAACAAGAAATCATTTGAATATTGAATTGAACTAACACCCCTCAATTATTTTCATATTTGAAAATTCCAAGAATTACTTGTCTTTGGGGTATTATAAAATTTAAGCTTATAGACACATAGAACAACTTGATTTAATCAAAGTAAGATATGAATATCGAATAAACATGGAGTAAATAGAATAGATGAACAAATATTATAAATATTCTTCAAATTTCAATTGCTCTTTTATTAACAAGAATAATATTTATTTTCAAGTTTTAAATGCTTCCATCAAACAACATAAAATTTTCTATTTGAAACATCTGATCTTCAGAAATTCGCATTATAATTGATACTTAATTTTTTGTTAAGGGCCATTTTTAATTATACAAAAAAATCATTCATTAATTTTAAATTGTTCGTTAAAATTCCTCATCCCTTTAATATCTTTTTTTTTAATATTCATGTTAAGTGTTGGAAAGTCGAATAATAGATCAGCATTTTTCTGATTGTTGTCAGCACTTTTGGAGACGGTATTTCATCGATGCTATTAGTCACTCATCATCTCGGCGTGAAATATGGCTCTTCTAATGATCATGGGTTGTATTTTCACTTTCAGTTCTTTGTATTTCTTACCTTATAGATCTGACTATATTAATTCTATTACAGATGACTCTGTCAAAGGAAAGTCGGCTTTAATTTATGAAGACCTTGGATTCTTCTTTTGAAAATATATCAAATATGCAGTTCAAATGTCTCGTATTACAGGAGCTATAGGTATCTCATTGAGGTTTATCAGAAATTTGTGCGATATCTTGAAATTTGCGTTCTACAAGCGATTTGAACCTTCAAGAAGGTTTGAATTTTTAAGTGAGGATGTGTTGATAGCTTTGTTTTAGATTCTACTCTATTTAATCTTTTATTTTTTCATTTGCTTAAAAGCTCTCAATTCTGATCAATTTGCTCGATTATCAGTATATTGACGGTAGGAGTCTTTTTTATATCTATCTACATTTACAGTTATAAGATTAACTTCTATCTGCTTGATGATCATACCACTAGTGATCCACATACAGGCCGTTAGTTCAATATTTATCGTGCTTACGATTATAAATTTCCGATTGGCTTTTTTGAAGGCTTTGATTCGTCATTGCCTATCATAATTTTTGCATTTCATTGGCAAACTTCTTTCCTTGACTTCAAAGCTGATTTACAAGATCAATCTCCTCACAATATGATTATGATCTGTGGTCTTTCTTCTATTTTAGGAACAATACTTTATTCTTTTGTTGCTCTTTGCGGATTCAAAGGTATCGGCAGGCATTCTTACTTTGATAGTGTTCTTACAACTCTGCAGTTTGATCACAATATATTAGCTCTTAACAGGGATTGCAGCATTGAAAAAAATTTATTTTTTCAAAATCTTCCATTTCTTATTAATTTTTTATTTGCATTATTTTTCTTCACTACTATTATTTTTACTATGTTCCCTACAATTAGAATTTTAAGATCATGGATTCCTGATGTTATCGGCACTAAATGTTCTTTTCTAGGCTCAAGATATACTCTTGCGCTATTCTGTCCGGTTATCGTTTCTATGTTGGGATGGTCTTCACTAAAACTTACCACCATCACTGAAATAGCTGGAACTCTTTTTTTATGCCCACTTTCGTTTATTTATCCGGCATTATTTGCTTATCTTTCATCTAGGAAATCTACGAACAATACCATCAAATTCACTTCATTAGCTATGATTGTTTGTAGTCTTTTATACACAATTGTTTCTTTGTTTAGATTATTTCGTATACTATTATATTATATAGGTTACCTCGTGTGATTGTTCTGAATCAGAATAAATATTTTCATTAGATTTTTTGGTCTTTGAGCTGTTTTTTCGTTAAATTATTGATCCTTTGTGTTTCTTTGATATAATTATGTATTTCTCTACTCGTCATCACTCAATAATATTATATTAGTTGTTTTTTGCAGATGATAAAAAAATTTTCGAAATTTCAGTAATTATTCTTTTTATACGAAATAAAATGTGATTTTCACTGATAAATTAAAACAAAATAGATACATAAATTAGATATTTCGATGAATTTTGCATTTTTATTCTGTAAAATTGTCATTGAGTTTTAATTCTATAGATCTTTTTCCTTCTAATAAGAAAATACAATTTTCTTGAATCTTCATGCCTAAAAACTACTGTTTTCTATTAATAGAAAACTACAAGGATCATTTTTCTTTAGTTTTCTGAACTAAAAAATTAATTTAAAAGCTTGTCATCTAGTTGGCTATTGAACTTTACATTTTCTTTGTTTTCTTGCCAAATGATCTGGAACCTTTGATTAATTTTAAGCACATTTTAGAAGTTGAAAACCTGAAGTACAATTGTAGAATTGAGTAAAAGAGAAATCATATTAATCTTCTAGATATAAATTTGGCAATTTAGTCATGCCATATATGTCCAGTTCAATAGCTCTCGACGATCAAGTATCCAATCACAAATGATTAAATTTTTCGTAAAAAGTGTTTAGAACTTCAATAGTTTTACCGCCAATAGATCAATAAACCAATATAAAGCCTAGGATTTTGAAAGCAACCAATAGGATGTTATGATCAATCAGGAACCAAATATATTTAGAATTCTAGATATGAATACTGAATTTATTTAATAAATTATGTCTTCTATTTATCAAAAGTTCAATGTTCAACCAGAAAAATAATAAAATTAAATGAATTTTGATGTTAGCAATAAGATGTAAATCATTCTAAGCTTTTCACAGGGATAGATACAATTAAGTATGTGTGGCTTGATCTTCAACGTCACACACCAGTTATACTTAGGACTAGGATGTTGATAAACTATATGGCTATAAACAAATAGGAAACTTAACCAGACAATATTATTCTTGCTTTATTTTTTGAATAAGTAATTTATCTTTTACTATTTAAAAATTTTCAGAACTTTTTTGGACATTTGATTAATCAAAAAAACAATTTTAAAATCAGTAGAAATAATAGATCGAATCATTTATTTCAGTGATCAAACTTAGTGTTTTAGAAGAGCGTAGAAATTTAACAAGAGAATGATCTGATATCAATCTATATCAAAGTCAAAACGATTGGTGTTCTACAAGTCGATTAGTATCCGATGGGAGTCTACTGAGTCTTTAGCAAATTCGTTTGCAATTACATGGATATTTATTTATTTGTTGTACTTTATTAACAAAATGACGCAATCTGATTGATGGATTTACCCGTAAAAGTTTTGATAAGATATTCTCGATTCACTTCGTTTTTTATGGCAATTAATCATTAGAACAGCTGATAGCCGAGATATTTTTGAAATTTCTCATTTATTCTACTGTATGGTTTTAAATAGCCTGATACTGATCATCTGATTGATATAATTCTAATTTATCAGACAAGGAGGCTGCTTATTCGAATAAAATGTGAAATTCACAGATCAAATAACTAGAAATCATAGTTTATGAACTAGAATTTTATTGCTGAGATGAATCTTTTACTTAAGATTGTCACGGAATAATTATTTTAGGATTAAAAAATATGTATTTTAACCATCTAATCAAAGCTAAAATCATGCTTTAGTTTTGAATAAGTTGTTTATAATTATTATGGTCGACAATATTAAAATCGTAGCGGATGTTTTTTGATACATCTGTATTAGAATAAAATGCAAATGCAAGCCTTTTTATAAAATTTTTAGATAACAATGATGTTCATCTTGAAGACATCAAAATTTTTTTTGATGAATCATCTTTTTAATCTTCAGACAGAACTCAATGTCATAGATTTCAGTTTTTCCTCTTTCCTTATTCTAAAAAATAAGTTGGGATTGCATTTGTTTTTTCATTTTTAACCTTTTTTTATTTTTAGACTTTCTTTGTGAATCTTGTGTAGGTAATAACTAAGATCTTCGAGATGTAGATAAGAGATTTGACATGGAATCAATCAAAGAATAATGATAATTACTAGTTTACCCATTAAATAAATTTATTGACTTTTTTTTAGATTTCTCCAACCCCATGCCTGTTAAGAAAATTGTCAACATCATGGCACTTTTATGTTTATGCAAAACTGATCTAGTCACGATAATATTCAAGAATGATGAACAACAGGATTATCCTAATGAAATTATCAAAAAGATTCCTTATTTTGTATCCCAGTCGAGTTTTCGGTCTCCAAACTCTAAATTATATTTCGAAGTACTAGACGAATTGGACTGTAAATCGACTTCACTGACTGAATTCACAACGTTTTTCGAATTTTGTTTTGGGCATAATCCAGAGCTTTACAATTCAGAAGAATTTGAAATACTTGTTAATAGCCTGGGAATATTTTTTTGTGGCGATTATGACAAAATTATTGAAAATGGTTTACTAGAGAAATTATCAAATTGTATTTTTAATAATAATGATAAATTATTAGTTGATTTACTTACTTATAAATTCAACAAACATGACCATGAAATTGAACCAGCTAGAAATATTATCGTTGAAATGTTCATTGATATAATTAATACTTCTGGGTGTTGTTTGAGCGAAGAGAACGATTTCAAAGAACTAATTATTGATATTGGACCTGGTATAGTCGACAAATTGGATTTCATCAATAGCTTTTTCACATGTAAGAGATTGAATATTAAAAGTGAAATTTTTTATATCCCTGGAAAGTCTAGAAACCCAAGGAAATTATTGTTTTTCTTGATTTTTTTCGACATTGAGGAATTGGAGATAAGCTGTGATTGGAAATTAAATGAATATGACTTTAAGGAACTTTGCCAAGATATAAAAATGATCCAAAAATTTGAGTCATCAAAACTACAATTTAACGAACAAGAAGATCTAAAAGATCAGATGGATACAGCAGAACAACGTTCTATAGTTAAATTAAGAAGCTTTTCCTTCACTGGATTTGATATTGACTCAAATGAATTCGAACAATTACTTAATCTGACTACTACTATTAAGGATGGGATAAAAGGATTAGAAGTTAGACTTTTTAAAGACACAGAGGTAGACTTGGAATCTTTATTCGTGCATGCAAGAGTTTTAGAGGTGCTTACAATTAAAAACATCAAAATAGCGGAGAATATGCTGAGAAGAATTTTAGAATACTTTGTTTTTCTTAGAAAATTACGATTTGAGTGCGATGCCTTTACGGAGACAACTGCACAGGAATTTTCAAATTTAAAAGATTTAGAAATATTAGAAGTCAACACTGATTTAATATATGATCAAAGTAAAGATCCTTCCGAAAATGTTGAGCCTACATTTCTGCATAGCGATGTTGTTACTGTTTTATTGAAGTCCATTCCTAAAATTAGAATCCTGAAGCTAGAAGTTGATATCCTTGATCCTAAAATTGCGAAAGATTTGGGAGGACTCCCAGCTCTTGAAGTTTTTGGATTAAGTGGTGTCGCGCAAGAACCCAGTTTTCTATGTGTCTTGTTTGAGTATGTTGAAAATATCACTGACTTGGAAATCAGTTTCCAAAAATTGAATATCTATATTCAAAAATTCCCAATTGATCATCAATTCACATTCCCCTACTATTTTTTTAAGAAAATAATAAAGTTGAAAGTTCCTGGACTTATGTATCCAAAAGAAGTTTTTATTCCATTGATTAATATGTTGCCCAATCTTGTGGAATTGCAGTACAGGCTTGATCAATATATGCTCGATGGAATAAATGCTTCAGAATCTTTGCTTCCCCCCTTGCTGCATATAAAGAAATTTATATATTTTAATACTTTTGTAGATCATATCCTTTTGCAGGACCTTGTAAAAAGCATTCCGAATGTTGAGGAGCTGAGTTTACGTAGTTATATGCGTTTGTATGATAATTTCTTTGCTTTATCATCCCTAAAAAATTTGAAAGTTCTAACATTAGATCGAATTAGAATTTTGGGTTATAAATTCACTAATTATGGTACAAATGAGAAATGTGATCAAATACCATCATTAATTACGTTAAATCTTCATTGTTCTCAACTTGACTCTTCTAATGCAGACCCTTTCGATAATTTGCCAAGTTTGAAAATTTTGAGAATTTTTGAAAGTGACATCTTTTTCTTGAATGGTGTAACAATGCAGAACTCAGACTTTTTAGAAGACTTGTTGCCTAAATTGAAGAATTTATTGGTATTTTTCGTTTCAATCTATGACAATTTTCCCGAACAGCTTGCTAAAATCTTTGGAATGGATACAAAGATCAGAGTTTTGACTTTAAATGGTGGAAGACAGTCCAAAAATTTCCTTGAAATGTTGTTTATTTCTAGTCAATATTTGCAAAAATTGAAGATTCGTCTTTCGGATATCTGTGATGAGCTTCCTTGTGAGTTCTATCTTTCTAATAACTTTTCTAATTTATCTATTTCTTTTACGGATAAAAGATTAAAGGAATTTTTTACAGGCCCAGTCTTTGATGAGACACGATTCTTGCCCGGAAGCATCGGTATTGATGGTATTAATCTTTACACTCTTCTTTACTCGAGACCACCAATAGAAACTCAAAACCAGAATTGAAAATTTCTGTTATTTCTCATAGTTAAATTAATTGGTCTTTATTTTCTTAAAATAATTTTGTTTAATAATTAAATCGTTTTAATTTTCACAGACGCAATAAAAAAAATCAATTCATTTTAATTGTATTGCTATTACTAATATGAGAAATCGATGAAAATATTATTGCTAAGAATTCCTTATTATAGAAAAACTTGGCCCAGACAAGATTGTAAAATTACTTAATGGATCATACAAATTCATTCAAGGCCTAATCATCCATGCCTACCTTCGGTATTTAGAACTAAATTTATATTTGATACTAAAGTGAAATATGATTGTTCAAACCATTCATATGCAACAACATCATGTGTGACAATAATATGTTAGAATTCTCCTATAGCACCTCTAACACCCATAAGCAAACCTTTGTTATGGACAACTGAAGTTTTGCATACAGGCATCTGTAATTTAATTTCTATGAAACAAATCTAGTCTGTTTATTATGTATGATTATTATTTTTAAAATTTCTAAGGGCAATCCTGAATAGTCATTTGGATTGACAAGTGATTATAATAGATACAGAATTATTTAATTGGGGAATATAAACGTAAATGATTCTTAATCGTCAAAAATGGAATTTTCTAATATTAATTGGTTTTTTTCAGCGCTTAAATGATTGGAAAAACTCTAATTTATTTACTGAAGGTATCAATCTCATCCATCTGATGGTTTTTAAACCGCTTTTTACACGTAAACACACTATCCTAAATTCTGGGGACCATCGGTCATCACCACCCGATCATACCGCTTCTATTACTGGAGACAAGAGGAAAAGTGCATGCTTGGGCTGAGCTTTTACCATCTTCTTTTCAAACTTTTCTATTCAGTACATTCTACAACCACATTTCGCAAACTCGCAGTCTATTTAATCTAAGACACAGTCCTAACAAGGACTTTTTTCGGCCAGAAATTTTGTAGTTAAGTTGCAGCTGTCCTACTTTTATTGGATACGCTTTATATGTTCTACGTGTAGACCTAACCTAATTCACCCAACGGGATTCGAACTCGAGCCTCAAGATTTCGTTGTTATCCGAAGTCACCCTCGAACCACTGCGCTACGGCGGCTAATATTCAGTGAAAGAAAAATTACTCTGATTAAACACATGTAATGAAAATTAAGAAAAAAAATCAGACAGAAACTTAAGATTGAACTTGTTACTCGTAAAGTACTTCTGATGATGATACACAAATATTGAAATCGATAGAATGCAATTAGTGAGAAAGCTTAGTACTCAATGATTTAAAACAATAATCCGAAATCGATTTCAGAAACGAAACCCCGAGTAAATATTTATAGGGTAAAGCTTTTATTTTAGTATTCTCAACTTATTAAATCTGATCACTTGGTATATCCAGCGTAGAAAGTTTGCTATCGCATAATTATTACTTATAATTCATGCTGCAATAGAATAATTGTAAAGACCTGTCTGTATGATCATACAATGAAATTCAATCATTATTATCCAGAATCTCAACTAAGCATATATTAATAATTAATTTATTAACTTGGGTGGCGCGGAATGATTTGAGTTGATTTTTGTGAAAAATCAGAATAATAACGATAAGTTGCAATCAATTTGCCCATGCAAATAGAGTAAATAGCTAGATGCATCAAGAACAACCGGTGAGATTCAAGAGAAATCAATTTTCTTAATGATTACATAACTCTTATAAAATGATCAGTTGAATCTTGCATTGATCCAATAGCTTTCTATTTTCTGAATTCGTAAATTCTAGGGAACTACTTGTCGTTATAAGATTACAAGATTAAAGAATAGCGACGTGAAACTATTTGATTTAATCAAATTTATATTTACATATCAAAGAAATAAAGAAAAGATGGAATTGGTGAACCAATATTTTAAATATTTGTAATTCTCCAATTGCCCTTCTGTCAATAGAAAGAAGATTTATTATCAAGTTTTAAATCTTCCCGTTAAGCGATATAAAATTTTTAATTAAAACTCTGATTGACAGAATTTTGCAATATAATCGATTTAAATTTTTTATTAAAGGAACATTTTAAATTTTCAATAAAAATTTTTGATCATTTTTATTGATTCATTAAAATTCTTCATCCCTTTTAAATTTTCTGAATTTTATATCCATGTCGAGTGTTAGAAAAATGAATAATAGATCAGCAATTTCCAAAATTCTTGCATGCACTTTAGGAAGGGGAATTGCATTTTTGCCATTTGTCATCTATAACACCGGTCTAATATATGGTATGCTTCTAATAATTTTTGGTTGCATTGACACTTTCGGTTCATTATATTTTTTGTCTTATACATCTGACCAAATCAATTCAACTAGGGACGGCACCTTCGAAGAGAAAAGGACACTGAGTTATGAAGACATTGCATTATCCTTTTCGAAATATCTTAAATATGCTGTTCAAATATCTCTTGTTGTAGCGGCTATATCTAGCTCGTCTATTTTGATCGGAAATTTGATAAATATCTTGTCATTTTTGATCTTCGAAGAACTAGGTATTTCAAATTATAAATATATGACCTTTGAAAATTTCGACCTCTTATGTATGATTATACTCTGTGCTGTATTATATTTTTGCTTTTGCTTCAAAAATCTGAATTCTTTATCAATTTGCTTGAATATCAGTTTATTTGCAGCAGTTGTCTTCGCTTTTTTAATGATTGTTTATGGTTGCATGAGTAAAGTTCCAAAAAATGGGAATTTTGAAATTAATTTAATCAAAATTATTAAAGATGTTTACAATCACGAAAAAAGGGGCACTTTGCTTCAAGGTCTGCAAGTGATTTGTTCTATCATGACAGTCACTTCTCATTGTCAATCTTCTTTCCTTGAATTGAAAGCTGATTTCCAAGATCAATCTCCTAGCAACATGATAAGAATCTTTAGTTTTTCTTCTTTTTTAGGAACGATTCTTTATTTGCTTGTCGGCTTTTTTGGATTCAAAGGTGTCGGTTTGCATTCTAAGAATATGGCAGTTTTCATAATACTGCAGAATACATCAGAAGAAATAAAATTTAACAGCGATTCAAATCTACATGAATCAACTTTAAAATGTTTTTCAGTGCTCATTAATTTATTATTTGTTCCAATTTTGTTCACTGCAATCATTTTTACAATGTTTCCTACGATGAGAATTTTAAGATCATGGGGTCTATCTGCTTTCGGTACCAAGATGTCTCTTCTAAACGAAAGACCAATTTTAGCTTCATTCTGTGCTGGTATTCTTTTTCTTTTTGGATTATCGAACTCAAAATTAGTCAATAATATTTATTTCGCGTTTTCTTTTATTTTTGGTTGCCTACTATCTTTTGCTTTCCCGGCATTGTTTGCTTTTCTCTCATCTAAGCAATCTACAAATAATACCATGAAATTTACTTCATTAGGTGTGATCATCTGCAATACTTTATGCGCAATTGGTCTTTCATATATATTTATAACCGAATTCTCATTTTTTCCTACATCTAACCATAATGAATTAGTTCAATATTAGTTTCGCTTTAAAACCAGTCTCTCTTTAAATTCTTGAGCTATTTTGGCATTATTTATTTCTTTACTCGTTTTGTAAAAAAAATATGATATCAGATGACATCTACATTTAGTCTATTGTACTTAAGAAGACACCAGAGCCTGTTTCATTTGAAAGACGACGGGCATCGAAGAGGCGTACAACCATGTGAGTTTTGAGCAGTTAGTGCACAGATCATCGGGTGTAGATAAGAGACTTGACACGGAATCAATCAAAGAGTAATTGACAATTATTAGATTATCCATTAAGTAAATTCTTCCTAATTTGATTGTATTTGCTGTAACAGTATTATTTATTGATGCTATTCCACAGTAATAATGAATAAAACAATTTCAAATTTATCAGAAATAAAAAAAATCAAAATATGTGCAAACTCTTAGGAATTCAATTTTATCAAATATTTTATATAAAAAAGTTTAAATTTAATAAAAAAACTCCAAGATACTTCAATCTGATATCAAAAGAGCACGTGATCAGTGTAAAATCACAATTATTTAGTTTTTCAATTTCATTATTATTCTCAAAAACTTATTCCTTCCCCATATAAGTATAATCTGTTTCAAATACTCTTGCATCTTTTTTTTTAGATGTCGTGGTGTCTTGAAAAATAATAATTTATGATGTCTTCTCCACTGAAGACGGTAGATTAAAAATTAATCGATCTGATTCTAAATTAAATTGCTTCGAGTTAACAAATGTTATGAGACCAAATGCACTTGCAAGATTACGCTTGTCTCGAATTTCAATCTCTTGCATTATTTTCGACATTTTCTTTATCTTTGTAGGGTTAAATAGCTGCTACAGGGATTTTGAATCAAATTTTAATTTCTTTTCTTTTTCGGTTGGTCTGCGATTTATTTATTCGGATAGGTATTATTTAAATTGTCCAGAGTGCAAGTCAACAAATAACTTTATAATTAATGTAGCTTTCTAATCAGTATATCCAAACCCCATATTTACTTGATATT
>JAWNLH010001399.1:0-13350 GCA_035042485.1 Drosophila cyrtoloma | reverse complement strand
AACCATTTAATAAATTTGTTATCTTTTAATTCTGACCTGGTATAAGATAATGCTAATTAGGAGTCAGTTATTTAAAATTAAATGCATAATATGACTTTTAATGGACATGAACTATTAAAAGCTTTCTGTAAATATTTGCCAAAATTGACTTTGCTTGTTAACAAAGGGTTCTTTAATGATTTCCATATTTTATTATTTTTTCCTTGAAAATCAATTTAATTTATTAAACAGTGATTAAAATCAGAAAATTCCCAATAAAAATTTTGAAGCGTAAAATTAAATATTTAACAGAGTAAAGTGATATTTAAATAATTATCATATAAGTGAATACATAGCCAAATAGCCATAGTCTATCTGTTTGAGCTCCTTACATTTGAGGTAGATTAATTGTTACTCTTTGATTGAACACATAACATAATCGGTCGTGCATTCAATTGCTTCTATAGTTCGAGTAGAGTTCAGGAAATAATAAATAGAATTATAACATTCGATTGTACACTTCGAAAAATCCTGGTTTATACAAACTCACTTTATTTATTTAAACATTGCTAATTGATGTAATTAATCTAATATTTAACTGAACTTTGATGAACATAGCCATCTGTCGTTGTCGAGTAATCCGATATTACATTCATAGTGATGATTCTTCTTTTTGCACACTAACAATAACTTCTTTACAATTTAATTATGACAAAGTCTCTCTTTTATCTACTGACAGATTTTGTCTTTTGACAGCCATTGAACAATTGTAATATCATCGTTATATACAATGTTATTGATCATATATGTTTTTTGAAAGCAACAAATCTCAAAGCCAATTAATGTTTTGATTCATATAAATCGTTCAATCGATAAACGTTCAATTTTTATCTGCATCTGTACTGGCGACTAAGGCCTATAATTCGATCTTATCACATTATAAATTTCAAAATTCGATCGAAAAATGATTGAAAAATTAATTAAATTACCTTTACTATATTATTTCTATAGCTAGTGAGTTATCGATGAAAACCTTATTGTTAAAGGGTTTGTAAATACAACAATCTCGAGATATCGAAATACATGGCCCAGTTAACATTCAAAAATAGACAACGAATTACAATTTATTGGGGGCTATGATCAATCATACTCAGACGGGTGTCCATAACTAAAGAAAATATATACATCTTTAATTTTTTTTCTGCGCCTAAGAAGAGAGAATCTTCAAAGGAGACGTATATAAAGATAAAATCATGCTCATTCTATGGAAGGTGTGAGACTTTTATCAACCAAATATTCTTCTTATTGCTATGGCTCTAAATAGATTTAATATACCCTGTGACCTTGGTTACAAGAAAAAGTCCGATTCCTAATAAGCTTTTCGTCAAGTATTATCCTTCTGATTAGAATCTAGCGAGCAAGAAACGAGAAAAATCTATTAACGAACTCGCCGGGCACCTTTTTATAGTACACGTTGCTGTCAAAATATTCTTCAAACTATGAGACTCTATAATGTTACTAAGCTTCACTCCCAGGAGTATTATAGATTTTTTGTATTAAAAGTGGAATAGGTTTGTGCACATTCCATATACAAACACCGGCCATTATGAAACAGCACGACTATATGCGTCAACTCTTGTTCGTTACACCTTTATCTCCCATGTAATGACTGGAGACTTTCATTACTGACAATTGTACTCTTCATTATTTTATATAACTCATTACCATATTCAACGAGTTGACAAAGAGATAGCTAAGCTGAAAATATGGATGCAGCAAGTTTCAGCAGCTTATATAAAATATACTTCATATAGAAAGAGAGTATGAAGTTACAATCCACTTTTTTTCTAGTTAGATAAATATGATTTAATAGAAAACAAGTGTTTACCTGATTTTTTATGCAAAAATATTAAATTTATTATACCAAAAATCGAACAAGTCCTATCCATACCGCAATATCAATGAATATTTATCTATTAACTAACTGTAATTACAATTTATATGATGATTTGTTTGTTAAAACGATCTAATATTATATACAGAAGAAGAAAGTATACAAACCTATAACGTTTACATGATAGAAGCAGACGAGAAAATACCTAGTAGATTTGCGATTATTTTCGTAAGATGCACCCACCTGGTTTTATTGACATTTGAATGACACTACAATAAATAAATTAAGGCACAAAGGTATTTGATTTCACGTCAGTTTCTAATGCTACTTCATACCGAATAGTGTATCCCCTTGGCATATCTAGACTCATGATATACATCTGCCCTAACTCTATCATCGTTCAACTTACATATATCTCTAGCCAAACTAAAGATGCTTATCAAAACATTTATAAGATTTCTAAAAACTTTATCATGCAATGTAGAAGATATATTTTGTATTATTACAGTAACCTTTGAACCTTTTTATAGTTGCCAGTATAGCTACAAATTCGTTGATCTCCTTGTCTTTTTCTACCGAATCATAGATTGTTCTCGAATACATCTAATGTCAATTATATGGAAGGGAAATGGACATTAAATTAGAACCTGATTGCAAAACTCCTTACGACAAGATCGTAAAAACATTACAGGCTACATCATATGTATATTCGAAGATCAATTAAATATTAAGTAATTAAACGAAGAAAATCAATGTAGAAATTGCATTACTAGAAAGATGATTTTCTATGAAGCATATCAGAAACCTGATCATTTGAAACAAATAAAGCTTATAATTTTAAAGTAAGACTAAATTATCGTATGATGCACATCCAGACTTAACATTAGCCGTTTATTCGTATTCTTAATCAAAAAATTTTCATTGATCGACTTGCAAGAAGAAGGAGTCTCAAATCACTTTATCTTTATGAGTCCGATTAAACGAGGAGAAGATGGGTACTAAATTTTAAAATAAATGATTGACTAAGCTATATTCTATTCTTTTTTCTGGAAACCCAATTCGTAAAATGTACATTGTTAAAAGCTCAAATGATATTTTATTGAGACAATGAAGAAGATTCTCATTTCATATGCTGATAAGATATAAGTTGATTACGTGATATCTAGTCCTGTTACTATATTTTTTTGTGACATCAAATAATATATAAGAAAATAAATGCAATGTAAAAGGTTTTTTGCAATTCACTAATACTTTTTAATAAATAGAATTTGGACTTGAATATCCAAATAAAATGTTACAAATAGACAGATAAATAAATTAGAATTGGACAAGCTAGAGAAGAAATAGTATTTAATTTTTTTGAATCTCGCAAATCAAAGTGAACACATGGTTTGATTTCTGTTTAGAGATGCTTTAAATTTATAATTGATCTTTGAATAAACAAGCCAGTTCCAAAAAACAACTAACCAGATTAGCTCTTTACATATATTCAATGCATGTTATTTATATTCCAATGCTTTAGATTAGGATGGCCTGAATGATTCACTAAAACAATAATGATCATACTTTAATCTGAGAAATTCATTATCTCTTCAAGAATGCCGATCAAAATTCACTTCGAGATTCTACTGAATATTTAATTTGGGGACCTTTCTAGTCAAAAGCCACATTTATAACAAAAATTAATATAAAAGCATCTGTTTTACACCCAGAGGATGTAGTCTCTCTTAAAAAGTTGGTATAAGCTATTTAATGAGGATGTTTAAATACAACCCCTTTAGATATCAAGCTTGTAAAATTAAAGAATTAACCAATTTGAGTCTACATCAAAATCTAACATCGAATGTGTACACAAAATATTCATATACAAGGTCCTATTGGGTGAAAAAAAAGATTTGATTTACTTTAAATTGGATTTAAAATAATATAAAAGATGGGTTGGTATAACCTCAAATACAATAGAAATTTCATTAGTACTAGGTTAATTTTTCGATTTTATAGCTTTTAGTTGGTAGAAGTGAATTAAAAACATGAAATTTAATTTGCATTAATCAGGTTTAATAATGCTTGTTTGTAAATGACTGATACAAGTTTTTTAATGTATGATAAATAATTACATAGAAGAACCAAGATTCACTAATTGTTATTGCTTTACTTGATAAAAGGTCATTTATTACTCAATCAAATATATAATTTCCAAACTTGAATCATTGTTGAATTAAGTGAATATACTTGCTAAAGAGCAACAAGTTTACAGATTCAAAACTCTCCTGGATTGCTTTGCTTTCTTAAATACTCATTTGATCTGAATAGCTTTCAATCTCTAAAAATTTTCATTTTCTTTCTATCTAAAATAAAAATTTTTATAGCCAAATTTCTTAAACCCAGGATTTTTTATAAATGATTATAAAAAATATTTGATTCTCATGTAAATTTTCAAATTGGATGCAAGTATTAATCAATCTATGCTGTTAATTCTATTCATTCGGATATTGCTTTCAAAGTTCTTAAAAGATAATCTCGATCAAAAGAAGAAAAATTTTATATAAATTAAAAATAACAGTTTTTGAAATATGTTAAAAGTCTAATTGTTTTGAATTCTATATTAAGAGACAGTATGTACAACAGCCTCCTGATGATACTCATATATCGATTTGGCTTTCTAGAATCCTCAGCATTATCTTGTCTTTTCAAGTACAATGTTGAATAGAAATATAAGCTTTTTCTTTTGTGAAAAAGAAGATTTAACAAATGATTTATCGCAAAGCATATCTGTGAAAACTGAAGACTGAAAGAAATTTGATTAAAGATGAGTATTACTCTTGTGTGGAATATTATGCCTTCGTTGTGTTTTTTGTAGTGTATCATTAAATAATTTTGTTTTTGGATTTTAAATTTTCCTAATTCTATACTTAAAAAATTTTATCTTTAATTTCCTGAATTCAAGTAAAAGTTATTTTGATTTGAGAAATATGTTGAGTTTAATTGACGTATATTTCTAAGACGAATAGATTTTTTAATGTAGCCATTCACTCAAAATAAATCAATTTTGCCCTATAAAAATTCATACTTCAATTACGTAATTAGAATCTAGGTGTTAAGTAGATTTTTAGGACAAGAATTTCATAAAATTTTTAGTTAAAATATTTGATTAACCTGAGAATGAAATAAAGTATTACTATGAATAGAGTTTTTTATATCCAATCTCAAATCAATTTTATTTATATTTTTCACAACTAAAACTAAAAACTGTATTTTTCCGAGGTTGGGCTCAAACATATTTTTAAAAATACTAAAACCATCACATCCTATGATGACATCACATAGAAAAGCAACGTTTGATTTTTTATTGAATTGAGACAGGAAACATTAAATTAAGAATACATAAATTCAATATTTTTCAATCCCCGTCAATTTTTATTAATTTCTGCTTTTGATCAGAATTATTAATCACGAAAATTTCTATCAGAAAGCTGATTAATTAAATTAAACTGATTAGACGAATTAAATATCTAAAAGAATTTGAAATCTACCCCATGATGCTATGGAATATTGCATGCAATACTTGAAATCAGTTGCAAAACATAGCACGAGATTTTAATACAGATACACCGGAATCAAAAAATTCACTGTTTGAGAAAATTGCTCTTGAGTTCAATTTTCCAAATATGATCTCTCATCCAAAATCTAGAGATGATGAAAATACAAAACTTATTTATTCTGCTGTAAAAAATCTTCTCAAATACGATGCTGACCCAAATGAGCCGTTGAAGTCCAATGTTATAATTAGAGACTATATCTATAAATTCTGTTCATTTTCAATATCAAAGCACAATATCAAAAACACATATCCGTTCGATTTCGTACGTGAATTCTTTGTGGATTCACTATTAAAGCTCTTAAAACTAAACGATTTATCAACCAAGGGTGTAAATTTCGAGCTTTCTCATCTATGCTTGCATATAAAACTTTTATTTAACATTATTGAAAACTTCCTTGAAAGTGCCGATGTAGGTTACGATAAAATTCTATCTGATGAAATAGATTTAAACTGCTTTTTCAAGGTTATTTATTCTCGCTTCATTTCACTGAGTAGTGAACAGATCGATGATAATATCAAATATAGAAGTTTCACTTCCCAAACATTTCAAGATGAAATGACTAAAAAGGATCAGCATTCTGGGCCAAAATTTACCCATGCAATTTTAGAAGAACTTCATCAAATGAATAATTTGTACAATCAGGGATTAAATGTTCATCTATTTTCCAATTACATAAAAGACGTTGTTTCTCAAATAGACATATATAATTGTGCATCTGTTAAATACAATGAAAAGATCTCAGAATTGGGTACTATTGTAAGATGTTACTGTGATATTCTACTCATTTCGCACGAATTGTCTCTCGTAGAATTAGACCAAATCGATAATAATTTGAAATATGAACAAATGAAGAATTGCATATTAAACATAATCATATATTCACTCAAATACATTGTAGGATATGATCCGTGGGTATATGAGATAGCATTTAAAAGATGCATAATTCCATATAACCTTGGACATATATTTCAAATCAGAGGAATAATCGATGGGTTTTCTTATTTCGATTCAAATTTCTTTGATTTCAACACTGCCAACTTTCATCTCTTTATTCTTTTATTAGTGCTGTTTCAAACAGAAAAATTTGAAGAAACTTATAATTCGACTGGTCAACAAATGGAATTTAAAAGAATAGATCCTTCCTACTTTAAATCTTTTGTTAGCAAAATTTCCAAGATTATGAAATGTGCTAGTTATGGTTTTAATAATGAATCAATGAATAAATATCTTCATCGAGCTGTAAAAGTTTGTAACTTTGTCAATTCAAAGATGGAGGGTTTTGTAAAACTCACTGATGTTTTCTTGATTTGGGAATTGGATCAAATTAAACTGTTTCACATGATTGACTCTGTAAATGATGCACTCATTACTAATAGTTTATACTGTGACGAATCCATAGAAAAAGAAATTGATGTCGGCGTCCCAGACCACTTTCTGCGCACCGAACATGCTATTTATAACATTCAAACCAATCAAGATCTGCTTCCATTTTAATCCAGTATACATCTTAAATATGATGAATTCAATTACCACATTCCTGTAAGACATTGAACCAATCAATGAATTATTTTAACGAAAAGCTTTTAAAAGTATCTTTTAGTATTGAAAATTCATTGAATTTGTATAAATGACTTGAATAAACAAGGGCTATGATGGATTTTACAACCACTCATAATAAGATTTAGATTGCTTGTGAAAAAATCTGATTTGAATTGAGATAGAAAACTGTTTTTTTATCATTCAGAAGCTAAAAAAATCCAACATTAATAATAAATTTAATTTTGCAATTCTGTATCAATCATAATATGTGATCTATCAGCCAAATAACTAAAGGCATTACTCAACACTGAATAATTCATAAATATATTTATCAAGTTAAAACTCGTCTTTGATTGCAAATGTCCGACTCTGTAGTTTTCTAAGAAAACAAGATTTTTAATTTACCCCCTTTTTGTAGTTCAAAAATCTAGTTAGGTTTGAAAAAAAAAAGACCTGGCTATAAACACATCAAACATATTCAGTTTCGCATGAGAAATCAATAAATGAAACTCTGAATTTTTCTTGTGTCATATCTAATCACTATTAAATTTGCTTTTTGGACCTTTTTTTCATTTTTACTTTTTTCATTCTACAAGAGAACACACCTCCAGAGTTTTTCTGAAGTGTCATCTTGTATTCTTATTCAATACTAAAAAAATGCCGGACTTTTTGAAAGTATCCCTGTAGTTATTCGCCAAGAATATATTTTTCTTTTTCGAGTGTGCTTCCCTCTAGAAGGAAAAAAACCTGCTTACGTATAGGCATTTCCTAATGCAATATGGCATTTTTACAGTATTTTTCATCATATATTTTCACATTCGTATGTGCAATTGGTAGCGCCTCTACTGTCTTTGATGGCATTTACGTAATATCTCCAGCATAGATCTTTCTATGTCCAGTTAAAAAATTTTAAGCAACAAGCAAAGATCTTTGACCTGCAAATAATTTTTAGAAATTGTTGAAATCATGTGTACAAGACATCTGAACCATGTCGGATCTTTAGCATATGAGTATCTACCTATGTTCTTCTCATATTAGTCTCTCTTCCTTCCTTAGATGGCTTGCTTTTCATGATTTGTGCAGAGTATCGACATGATTGTCATGTTTAGACCTCCCCAGAACATCCCTCGTGTCGACATTTTTTTAGAATTGTGCAGCTCATTGATATGATCAAAATATTGGTACTTACCCCTTTATTCAATGGTCAGTTAGGCTTCGTAAACCTATTTTTCTCTTTGCATATGTGTCGCCTTTAATTTATTTTGTGTCTATAAACTAAAAAAAATGGAACAAAAGTAATTCATCGATACTAAAATTTTAAATAAAGTTGAACGTTCGGCATTTTTTTAGAATGAAGCAGCTCGATATTCTGATAAAATGTGTGTGCTCGCTACATTTTTTTGATAGTTGGTTAGGCACTGTAAAGCTATTTTTCTGTCTGGTTTTTTCATTCAACCTCTGCTGAATTTTTTCTCAATGAAAAGAAAATAAATTGGAACAATAATAATTTATTCCTCGATTTGATTTGAGTAGGTATGTGAAGTTTTATTAGTCACATGACTGATCATATTTTTTAGATGCTGATGATTATCTTGCTCAGCTAGTGTATTCTAATGCTCATTTATTATTAAAAGCAACTTAAATACTTTTTTAATGTCAACTTCAGCTTAATAATATATTATAGTTTAATATTCTATTTTAATCTTCAACCAAATTGTCTTAAAAAAATCTCCGGTATCCTGATATTTATTAATTTACTATTTCATTTTTAATATTATATGATCTCTATATGCTTTGAGAAAATGAATCTGGTTTAAATGTAATAATCTATTTATTAAAATTCAGCAACTGTGTCTTGACTAAAACATTAACTTACAATTAAAAGAATATCTAAAACTATTTTATTTATTAATGTAATAATCTATTTATTAAAATTCAGCAACTGTGTCTTGACTAAAACATTAACTTACAATTAAAAGAATATCTAAAACTATTTTATTTATTTAAATTTATTCATTGCCTAACTTATTATATGTATTATAATTTTAATCTCTAAGATCAAGATCCACGAACCTGTTCCGAAGACACCCAAGTAGAAAAAACAAAAACAACTTTAACATAATAGACAAAACATTTTATAAAAACAAAAACAAATTTATTTAAAAAGAGGCAGGTTTTAGACTGACCGAAAGCCCGTGGTATTCATCCTCGGTCACCAAGATCAACTAAATAAAATAAAGGGGCCTTTAATTCTCTTTACACAAAAAATCCTCGATTGCACAAAAAATCCTCGATTGTAAAAAAAATAGTAAATAAAATAAAGGGAGAAATAGACAAATAATAACTCTATTAAATTGAGACTTAAACTAACTAGATTAAAAAAAACCTGAAAGGGGGTACATATTAAAAAGAAGATTTGGTGGATCTGAATCAATTGCAATTGATGAACTGAAAAAGAAATCATGAAGCATGAAATTAAGTATGTTTATTTAAATGAATTAAAAACTGGATCAGCTGAAAATCAGGATTTTGAATTGGCAAGTTTGGTATTGGATTCTTCAAGAGAAGCTGAAAGAGCAAAACTGCTTGATATGCTGAATGAAATAGTAGATGCTTCAGGTTCAACAAATGTTCGATGCACTGATGATGAATTATCGAGATTGATTCATGGCTGGTTTTATTATAAAGCCGTTAGAAATCGAAATCAATATGTTTTGGATAATTTTGTCTATGGTTTTTACTTGGCTCGCAACTTTGATTGGATTAAAAATCGAAGAACTTTATTTAAACAATATTTTGAAAAGGGTGATGTCCTGAGAAAGGTTCTTGATAATGCTAAGCAGTTTAATCCAGAGCTTTTTGATATGGAATCTATCAATATATATTTGAATCTTCTAAGAAAAACAAATATTGATGCAGAAGGTTTAGATATTTACTCGAAGATAAGATTGATTGATATTGAGATGATGAATAATGATAATATATTTGAAAGTATAAAAGAAGCGTCTGACAATGATATTTTAGCTTCGTTTTTGAATACAGATGAACTCAATAAAGCCAATGCTGCATTGTTAACAGCAAGAGCTCCAATTGTCGAACTAGTCAGGCCTTCAGTTAGACAAAGAGGAAGATCAGAAATTTCTAATAATCTTCAAAGATCACGAGTTTTAGTGCCTAACAGAAATATTAATTATGAGCATCATGAAACTGAACATTTAAATAATATAAATGAAGTCAAAGATAGGATTACTGAATTGGAAATCAAAATCGATGAATTAAAAACGTTGCAAATGGAGACCAAGATTGAACTTCAGGAATTCATCATGGAGTTAAAAGATGAACGTAAAATTAATATCCATGCCTTTGAAAACAATTTCAACGTGAACTCTATTGATAGTAATGATCTTATTGGTGTTGGATTTGAAGGATCTATAAGCAATAATGTTGTAGAACAAGCATCTATTGAATTCGACAATAATGTTGATGTTGAAATTGCTGAAAATCATGTATCTGATGATGCGATCCATAAAATATTTGAGAAAATGAAATCCATTTATAAGCCTAATGACTTGTTCACAGTGTCCAATTTTAGGCAAAGGTGCTTCAACAGAAACAATTTACCAACAAAGATGGAATGTGGTTTATTGCTCGAAAAATTTATTGATGCCGGTAAGATTAGAAAAAAAGCAGGAATCATAAAGACTTCAATCATTCATTATTTTATTTGTGATATTGAAACGGTCAACCAAGAAATGAATGTAATAGGAGAAAGATTTAGAGCATATTACATTAAAAACAACAAGAGACCTTTTACGTCTAATGATGCCAGAAGAAATATTTTTAATAAACTTGCAAGGTTTTCTGTTCAGGAATGGAATCATGTAATTGATGAATTAGTCAATGAAAATATTTTGATTGTTGATTCAGGTTTCAGAAATCGAAAAAGATATAGATTTGCTGATGATTATTCATAAATAAATTCTTAATTTTATAATTGTTCATAATTAATATTCAATTTAAAAAAATTAGTAAATAAAATAAAGGGGCCTTTAATTCTATTTACACAAAAAATCCTCGATTGCACAAAAAATCCTCGATTGTAAAAAAATAGTAAATAAAATAAAGGGGCCTTTAATTCTCTTTACACAAAAAATCCTCGATTGCACAAAAAATCCTCGATTGTAAAAAAAATAGTAAATAAAATAAAGGGGCCTTTAATTCTCTTTACACAAAAAATCCTCGATTGCACAAAAAATCCTCGATTGTAAAAAAAATAGTAAATAAAATAAAGGGAGAAATAGACAAATAATAACTCTATTAAATTGACACTTAAACTAACTAGATTAAAAAAAACCTGAAAGGGGGTACATGGAAAAGTATTTATTGAACTAATATACTAACCAATGGGTAGAGATAGTCATCTAATGTTATTAAATAGCATATCGATTGAGAATTAGTCGACGGAGAACAGTCTCAAAAATTATTGGTTAATTCAAAATATTAAAAAATAATTTAATTCGATCTTTAATAATAATTATGAGATATTTAGTGTATCTTAAGACAAGCGGAGTACTCTCCAAAAAATGATACTGATAGAAATCAGTCATTTCTTGTTAAAAAGAAAAAAATTGATTGATCAATTTAATTTATTTACAGATTTTAAATAAACCAATAATTGACAAATTTTTCACTAAATCACTTACGAAAAATAATATCGACGAAAAATTTCAACCCATGACGGCTAAGAGACAAATCTCGATCTCAGACTCGACTGACGAGTTCCGCGAGAACGAAACGGGAGCTTGTAATCCCCGTCTCGATGGAGATCCAAGTTTGGAAAGCAAACGTCTCTGTTTATCTGGCTGCCAAAACAATAATAAAACTTTATTTAAAATTTTAGTATCGATGAATTACTTTTGTTCCATTTTTTTTATTTTATAGACACAAAATAAATTAAAGGCGACACATATGCAAAGAGAAAAATAGGTTTACGAAGCCTAACTGACCATTGAATAAAGGGGTAAGTACCAATATTTTGATCATATCAATGAGCTGCACAATTCTAAAAAAATGTCGACACGAGGGATGTTCTGGGGAGGTCTAAACATGACAATCATGTCGATACTCTGCACAAATCATGAAAAGCAAGCCATCTAAGGAAGGAAGAGAGACTAATATGAGAAGAACATAGGTAGATACTCATATGCTAATGATCCGACATGGTTCAGATGTCTTGTACACATGATTTCAACAATTTCTAAAAATTATTTGCAGGTCAAAGATCTTTGCTTGTTGCTTAAAATTTTTTAACTGGACATAGAAAGATCTATGCTGGAGATATTACGTAAATGCCATCAAAGACAGTAGAGGCGCTACCAATTGCACATACGAATGTGAAAATATATGATGAAAAATACTGTAAAAATGCCATATTGCATTAGGAAATGCCTATACGTAAGCAGGTTTTTTTCCTTCTAGAGGGAAGCACACTCGAAAAAGAAAAATATATTCTTGGCGAATAACTACAGGGATACTTTCAAAAAGTCCGGCATTTTTTTAGTATTGAATAAGAATACAAGATGACACTTCAGAAAAACTCTGGAGGTGTGTTCTCTTGTAGAATGAAAAAAGTAAAAATGAAAAAAAGGTCCAAAAAGCAAATTTAATAGTGATTAGATATGACACAAGAAAAATTCAGAGTTTCATTTATTGATTTCTCATGCGAAACTGAATATGTTTGATGTGTTTATAGCCAGGTCTTTTTTTTTTCAAACCTAACTAGATTTTTGAACTACAAAAAGGGGGTAAATATTGTAAGGACAATTATAAAATAAATTCTATAGGCTTCTAAAAAAATGAATAAACTGTTTAATATTATGAATTAATATATGTTTTGTTTTATTTGAATTCTGCTGCGTTTTATAAAGAGAGCTGAATGGATGTAACCATTGCTTTATTTTTTTTAGATTTATAATTTCGTTTAAATCTATTTACCAAAATTATCCTCGATTGCCAGTCATTTTATTTGATAAATATTTCCCTTTAAATCTATTTACCAAAATTATCCTCGATTGCCAGTCATTTTATTTGATAAATATTTCCCTTTAAATCTATTTACCAAAATTATCCTCGATTGCCAGTCATTTTATTTGATAAATATTTCCCTTTAAATCTATTTACCAAAATTATCCTCGATTGCCAGTCATTTTTATTTAATAAAAATTTCCTTTAAATCTATTTACCAAAATTATCCTCGATTGCCAGTCATTTTTATTTAATAAATATTTTAATTTTCAGATGCTAACTAATTTAATTCAAAAGTCGTCAGACTTCCAT
>JAWNLH010001397.1:0-14275 GCA_035042485.1 Drosophila cyrtoloma | reverse complement strand
AAAACTTTTTCATTTCTAAACGAGAATCATCCCACTGCTATTTCAGAGGAAAAGCCAGAATACATTCTTAGCGTCAGATTTACATTGTCTGTAGGCCATTTCTTAGTTTCGGCTAATTTCACCCTCAAGTTTAGATTAAAAGGCGTCGAGAATTGGAAACAAATAGTCGAAATGAAGATTCAAAATGAGTCTGAAAAGGAAGATTTTGAATTCTAGGTCTGTGATTGTATTTAATTATTGTAATAAGTATTATTTTTCTATCGTTTGAGGGTTTTATTTAACATGATAGACTTATCAGATAAATTTTAGTCGTCTCATTTGTTTTCTTCCCTAGTGGAATTTATTCGCAAATAGTTTTTATAAGCGAATGTCTCAGGTTTCTTAATTACAGCCTGAAATTTTTAACTAACTGATTTGTTAGGATAACGTTTCCTCTGTTCAAAAGAGCCGCCTACATAAATCAATAGACTAGACATGTATAGGTTTCACTCTTAATTCTATCTTGGTCTCATTATTGTATTTCTTGTAATATTAGAAGCCATGTATACTAATCCACTACATATTCAATCGTTTTAAATTTAAGTCTACTTAAAAGATGTTTCATACTTTACTACGTCTTATTTACTTGTTTCAACTGTTTACATTTGCTGAAATGGATCAAGCTTCGTAATTTTGATCGGTACTTTTTAGTCCTTAAAATGAATGAATAACTTCATTAGCCATGCTTTACTTTTAATCAAAAAATTTTCATTTTTTATACAAGAGTGTTAGAAAAGAGAATAGATAAATTTAAAAAAATAACTGACGAATTTAATAATGAAGGCATTGACAATCTATCTTTTACAAATATTTGCTAGCTTAATAAGAATTATCAGAGTAAGATGAAATGCAACGAAGTGTAAACTAAGAATAAGTCTTTCAACTTTAATTTAGAAGATGAACCTTTTAATCTATTTACATGAGAAATGGGAGTTGCATCATTTCAAATAATTCTCACTATTATTCTAGTTTTAGGTCTAGGAATTGTAATTTTAATGATGAAATTTAGAATTAAATTTTTTTACAATTGAAATTTACTCACCGACAGCTAAAGAAGATTGTATTTATATTCATGTTGGCAACAAGATAAAATTTAATTGTTATAGAGAAATGAAAATTTCAAGAATGATAGATTTCTTACTACTGCATTTTTTATAGGAAGGTTTGTGAAGGAAATAATTTCTTAATATTAGCACAACACAAGTATAGTGGAGAGACAGTTTTATCTTTATTCTCAAGATCATAATCGTTCCAGCTATAAAATTGCATTCAAATGCGGGGATTATTAATATAAACCAGTCAAAATGATCCAGTTAGTTTTTTGACCTTGTTTTGAAGTCATATCTCTAAATTAAATTGTTATAAATGTCAGTTATTAAGTACCAAATTGGCACGACAGCAAACAATCTGATAACTGTAGGGTCAGATGATGAAATTAAGATGTTAGATATTAATTATTCATGCATGTAATCAAAAACCGTGCTTCGTGAATATCTTATCTAAAAGAATTATTCTTAATTATTCACTTGGCAATATAATGCCTCTATTGAAAATCTTCAGAGAAGTTTTTAAGAAACATTACTCCTTGGGTACATTTTCACTTCAGAAATTCAGTAGTCACGAAGATATTTTGATTTTACTTTATAAAAAAAGATTCCAAATATAGTAGACCTAGGTCTTTCGAGTCAAGATTTGATATTACGAGGTATCATAATCACGGGATCGAATACCGGTTAGATAATATATATTAAGATGTTTAATAATTGAAAATCACTTTTAGGGTTTGATGAAGCCGTATAAAAGATATCACCTGAAAATAAATTTTGCTTGATACTTTACTACGGCGGTCAAATTTGATGCTCTTTCTAGATTTACAAAAAGAAATAGTTTTTGCAACCATCAATCATTTATTAAACTGATATTGTAAATTTTATTATATATATATTCATGTAGAATTGTATACAGGTTTTATATTTTTGTAGCAGGTATGTAATAAACTATTATATACATGTGGAAATCAAAAGAGTTTCCTTTAGATGTTGATAATGATACTTTTTTGATTCCTTATATATATTATGGTCATCTATTAATTAATTGACTTATTTCCGATATAAAAGTAACACTTTGTATCGACCGCCAAGAGTAAAAGTCAATAATTGATCGCAAAGTAATAAGTAATTGTCTATGTCTCTCTCACTAAGTATTGGGGTATATTCTAAATTTGTTAGAAATATTAGACATTTTGAGAACCTTCTAATTTTAAAAATCTCATAATCTATTACTATCTAAATGAATCAAACCATTTGGCTATTATCTCAATTTCAGATATTAGCTACTTAAGACAATATTTATTCTAGTCCGCTTCAAAGATATGGTGTGTTACAAATTAGAAGAGAAATAGGAATTTTATAAAATGACTATAAATTGCCAATTAGATAGAATTCTTGTAGAAAATACATTGTTGTTTGGTATGGGGCGGAAATATGATATCGGTAAGAAAAATTCTATGTTGAGTTAACTTATTAGGCACAGCTTTTGGATGTAGAATGCATCAATTTATAATTGATAAGAATAGCGAAAGTTTTAGATCCCCACTCTCTTGCAATAAACATTGTTCAGAGTTTATTACATTTTGAAGCACTTGCTATAAATGTTCTATTAAGATCAGCTATCTTGTTAATGAAAAAAGATAAACAATTTTGAGGATTTGATATTTATTATTACAATGGGTTTTCCAAGACTGCGATCATATAACTCATTAATGAATAGATCGATCATGTGAACTCAATACCAATTGTTGAAAATTGTACTAATAGATAGAATTGTCTTTTATTGGATACAGTTCAACTGCTATCATTCTAGATAATATCTTCTAATTTACAAAGTATCATTGAAATAGAATGAGTTGGAACCAATATTATATTGTTATTTATTTTGAAATATTAATAAAGGGATCGAACCATAATATAAAGCCATACTCATCAAAATATGAACAAAAAGGCCCAAAGTGTTAGAATGTATTGTTTTTATGATTATAGTTGGTCTGATGCTTATAAGAAATGATAGATTTAAATCTAAATAAATATTTTCGTTGATCCCAATGGATTTATTTGTGAGTAACAAACGTATAATCGACAAAGCAGAAGTTTTGTTGGGTTGGTATTGATTTGTTTAAAGAAAACGAGTGTTTGTACAAAGATTGGGAATACTTCTGCCAATCCTGAATGTGTAATTTAATTTTTCATGCTGTTAAGCTAAACTGTATTGTAAAATCATAGAAAATTCTTAACTCATCCTAATTTGTGTATCCAAACGTGACATGCATTTGTGAAATGTATAAATTTCAAGGTACATTGCATTATTGTCGTGGTTTTGAGAACTTTTTAAATGTGGATTTTAAGACAGGTCTAATACAAATGAGAGTACTTTAGTTGACCTGACCTTATAACCATTTTTCTAAATAAATATGTAATTCTAATCGTGTAAGTAAATAATCGAGAAATTTACTGAACAGGATAGTTCAGAATAAATTTCGAATAATGAATTTTATGAATTGTGAGCAATAATATAAATGTGAAATTTCTAAAAGCAATCTTCTATTAAAGTAGAAATTCTATCTTTCTGGAATATAATGCAAATATGGATGTATATTGTAATTGTTGTCATGCAATTGGAAGACAATATCTTCATTTTATAATATTGATTTCATATTTTTGCAATCTGTAATCTTATAATTCGATTGATAGATCAACATTTCAATTTTTTTAGATATTGATTCCAGTTTTAACCTTTTATTAATGTCTTTAATCCAATATTAGAGATTTGTTCTTTCCGGCTTGTTGAAATTTTTGTTACTCCTTTTCAAATTATCGAAACAAGTAATTGTATTTGTTAGAGCATTATATTTTTACGATTGATGGGTTCATTGCTGTAGCAAGAATAGATTTTCACATGTTCAAATTCTTCAATCATTCTTAGTTTTAATATTCGTCTTTTCAAATTCCTGAAATCAATTCTAATTTTTATAGAAATAATTTTTTTCGATTTAGTGAAAATCAAAGTTTGACACATGAGGATACGTTTAATTTGAAAGACAGGCGAACATGCTGCATTGTGTTTAATGTGACTTGTGTCATTATTAAAATCTTATGCTGGATAAGAGTCCCAATGATCATGAGTCAAAGAAAATAGGAAAATCAATCAGAGAAATCTAATCGAAAGAGATAGATTATTACTATAAGATCTATTCCAAGATAAAATTTTGTTACATAGCACTTCAAACGATTACCCATTTTTTTATATGAAGCAAATTCTCAAATGTTCAATAGGAAGAAATATAACCGAAATCATCGACTGCGCCGAGAAACTAAATTGGTATATTAATTCGCCAGCGGATGAATCTGAAACTTTACGTTTTGAAGATCTTAAAGAAGTTGATGGGTTTAAAGAGTTCAAGAATCCATAAGCATACCCATGTCTTTCTATGGAATTTGATAATCGCACTTTGTAGCTTGAATTAAACAAGCTCATTGGAGATCTTAATAGAATCACAGACTATAATACTCTCAGATTCATAAAACAAGATCCAATTCAACTAAAATTTCAAACATCTTTGCTATCGAAATTGCAGCATGCTTGAGTTTTGTTTGGCAAACACAAGATCTATTTCAAAAACTTGTTTTTTTATATTTATCAGAGATGTGAGAGTCTCAACTTGAATAAACTAGCTGATACAGAAAAAAAAATACTCAACTCCTTCAAAATATAACAGATATTATACATGATTATAAAATTTTGGGCATTTTGTTGCTAAATTCATAAGTTAGACTTTGAAGACGCGGAGATGTCAGTACAAGATTTCTTCAATGCATGTGATGCATCGTTTTTGATTGTATAGTTCGGGTAAGAAATGCTGAATCATTCAAAAACTTCTTTCTCAAAATGTTCGAATCATGTCAAAAAGACATTGAAAGGAAACTTTCAATAAGTCAGATTCAAACAGCATATATTCAAATATGATTACATGTATTGGAGAATGAAATAGGTCTTCAACGAAAATGTCGTTAAATAATAAAACTATTAACTTATATTGAAACATGAAGTCAAAGGAAAGGCCTTTTCTTCATTAAGTATTTCTCTGGTATTTTCAAATCCAGAAAATTGAGTTCTGTGGAATCAAAACATGGTATATAAATTAACTTTGCATAACGAAAAAAGCATTTAAACAGAGATATTTGCCTTTACTTTCAAGCGCCATTGATGATGAATATGACTACACTGTGTATCTTTCATGAGTGAATTTGTTATAATTTATAGTTATTATTCTGTACTTCTTCAGAATATAAATTCAATGGTTCCTTTTCTCCCGAGTTAAACAAATTAATAGTAGATGAATGTATTAATTTGCTTGGACTCAGGATTAAAAAAGCTCAAAATCATCGGTATACTTATTCAAGCAACTCATTTCTTTGATTAAATTGCAAAATAATATTCTAATTAAATGTGATGATCGAAATATTGCTTAGCTTGATAAAATGTTTAGCCAAGCTATATGAAAACAAAAAGAAACTAATATAGAAGCTTTAGTATTTGAGAATTTCTTAAAAACATAATTTTTATGCTTGGTTAGAAATATTATTCGATGTTGATTTTAAATATGTCGTTTACCTGTTTATTTCATGATGCAAGCGACTTTAACTCAACTTGTAATTATTTTGAGTAAATTTTATTTGTGACTACTTTTAAATTTTACCTCAAATAAAGCATTTCTAATCAATTTCTTTTTTGTAATTTAAAATTTTTAATCTGCTTTACATTTCCCTGCAATACTATGAGATTCAATATCTAATGTAAATTATAGAAGAGATGAAAGTCAATTCCACACAAACTTTATCAAAGCTTCAATTAATAATAATTTTTCTTTAGCTTTTAGATACTATGTGATATCTTTTCGTATTACAAATTCAATTCTAAAATGAATAAATTGATTCAGTAAGGTTTCTAAGACCTAATCAAATCATTTAAGAAGAATCTATGATTTGTACTTAGCTGCCAGGATTAGTAATTTTGGTAACAACCTTTGTCGAACCGGAAACAACTGTTCTTTTTAATCTAGAACAATAAGACGCTTTTTTCCCTAGAAGATTCCTTTAAATCTTTATGGCTGTCATTCACAGCTGTTAGAAGATATATTTTTTAGTGTGTAAGCGTACTGGAAGCATAATCAATTTATTCGGTCATATTTATCATAGTTAGAGATACACAGAAGACATTCAAGCTTGAGGCAAAAAATCCTGTTCTTTTTTACCACTGAAGTCAATCAAAATAATTCTGATGATTGAGAATTTATTCTAAGCTAGGCTCAGGAAGAACGTTTGATCAATATTTATCTCAGACTATGATAAAATTTATTCAATCTCTTTGTTAAATTATCAAATACTGCGTACAAATATAAAGGATAAAAAATTTTGTATTTAAGTAAGATATCCGTTTCGTTGAAGTTGAAAGTATAATGAAGGACTTCATCATATCCCAATGAAAATTAAATATTAATAGCTCCATCCTGTCTCTTTGAGAATATGTTATAATGGACTAAGTTTTAAATATTCATAGATGTATTAATTAGCATTGAAATGAATATCAATGTTCATAATAGTTTTAAAACTTAGCATAATAAGACTGGTTTCAGTTGCCAAATAGAATAATTTTTTAAAGTCTCTGGTGTAGTACCATTTAAGAGTACCTTGAGAGTATGATATATCCATTTTTGATCATAATATAATTCATTAAAAGCTTTTCAAAATTAAATATAACAACTAAAATTTTACAATTCATGAAAGTCGATGAACTTGAATAAATAGAAATTTAGAAATCTCAGCTTTTATTATATGAATGTATTCTCGAGAATTAAGAATTCTTTGTTTCAAAAAATCTATTTTTGTTCTACGAGTCTGAGAAAACATCATGGATGCTGTTGTCTCTGTAGTAAAAGATTCAAAAACAATGGAGTAGATTATATAAGAATTGGTTCCTGTGTATTATATTTCACATCTGACAATTAATGAGATAATTACAGGAGTGGCAAGTCATGGATACAATCAATGGATACATCTCGTATGTATAAAGATAAATTGTTTGTAAAACGCCCATGCTTATTTGATTAAATATTTGTGGGAATGCTGGAAATACACTATTAAACAATAACTGTGAAAAAAAGATCGTAGATACTATTACAATTCACTAACTAAAATATTTACGCAAAAAACTGTAGTAAAACTTGTCAGACATTCGGACAGGGAACGAAGAAGTCAAATTTTTTTACAAATTTGAATGGTATTTTTGAAGACGCTGATTTATTAATCTGGTCTTCCATCCCTTGTTTTTCTTTGTATTTTTATTTATTTATTTAAATCTAAGCTTAGTAAAGCCATTGATTCAACTGTCTAGCTTAAAAGATGTAAATATACTGTTTTCCAGTATAGACAGTATTCATGAAACAGTTGGCATTGATCTTTTAGTTTATCTACCTTTTCAGTGACTAAGAATAAGTAATTTTCAATAAGTACAGATTTGACAAAAAAGTGTGTAAAAGCAAGAAGTATTACTCTTCAAAGTTCAAGTGTAGTGACATGTTTTTTCCAGACCACAACTCATCATATAACTTTAGAACTTGTTGAGAAAATGTAATTATTTGATAGAACTACCAGTTTATAAATTGTATAAATAAGTAGTCTATCTTATATAATTTATATATTATCTAACATTCAACTCAAAATGGAACATTGATCGAAGAACTTTGAAAAATTGTTGAAATGATAGCAGATTTTGAGATATTTCAGTTTCCATCGGTTTTTCATTTAGATGATAGCATTGGCGAGCATTTTTATTATTCGTAGCCAAAATTCTGTATAAATGTAAAGTTGTATAATACTTCGATTTTTATAACAGCCAAGAAAATTTTGAATGGGCTGTGCAAGCCTTTTCAATAGTTATTAAACAATGAAAAATTTTAGCACGGTCTTCACTACTGATTGAAAATCAATTTCATTCAAGATTATTGAATAGATTAAGAAAAAAATAACGTCTCCAAAGCCTTTAAAGATACAAATCATTGTAAAATTTGAGAAATCGTATCCCTTGAAAATTTAGATCAAAAAGGACATGTTCAGACAAAACTAAGATGGTTAATCGAAAGATTCTCGTCCTTTTAAGACCCACATCTGCAAATTGTTGAGCACCAGGATACTTTTTCAGAATCTAGTGGAAGGTAAGATAGAAATAGAAGACCAAATGAGTGAAGATAGCCTCCGGAATAAAAAAGTGAAATTTGTTTTTGAGTATGATATATTAATCCGTGTAATATTTTCTAGCGCCTCTCAGTAGAAACTTAAAAACCGATATTTTTTCCTGATAAATCACTGTTATTCTGCATATCTAGTTTCATACAGCTTTCTTCTTCACACAAAACGGCCATCATCGTTGATTCATATTGTTTTTCACCTGAATTGATGGACTGATTATATATATTTTATTGCTATTTAATCGTTAGGTTTCTTGATAAATAAATATAAAATTTTAATAAACTGAAATATTGACTGGCGTAATAAACTGTATCATCATAATAAAGATATTTGAAACATATCCTTTTTTTTTGAAGAAATATTCGAAGAGAACAATATTTTCTAACTGTTTTTTAAGATTTAAACGAGAATAAATCTCATCAAATGCAATAAATTAAATGACTTGATTAAAAATGGCACTCAAAATTTTTAGTTTATTCTCTTTTCTTTTAAAACTTTTAATTTCTATATGGGATAAATTTCTCTCTGGTTAGTAAAATAAGCTTTAAATATCTACTTAAAATATTTCTTTGACAGAAAATCAGAACCAGTTCATCAAAAAATTTCATTACTGTGATTTTAAATCTATAGAGATTTGTGATCTCTTCATTAAAAATCTAAACTATATGATGAAAAAATTAGCAGCCAAAAATACAACCAATTTCACATGATTCTTATTAGTCACTTGAATTCGGCGAACAAAATTTTCTGATTATGAAAGGCATTACTTTGACTTTGATTAAAATATTAAAATAATTTTTGATGACTATGATTTTAATCATTTATGAAATCTCTTTAAAACAGATATATTGAGTATTGATGACTATACTGAAGAAATATGGCTCGGTTCCTACAAATATATTAAGCATCTCTCTAAAAAGGATAAAACTGTATTAGGTATGCTTTAGATAAAATTCACATAAAATGATATTAAGCCTTTGTAGATTTACAAATATATGATACCAACCTTAAGATTTTTGACCTTATAAATACATTTGTGACCAATACAACTCATGATAATTCAGAAATTTTAGCTTTATAAAAATTATATTAAGAATTTTTACAGTGATTATATGATTCTCTGATTAAAAAATTTTTTTTATGAAGGTATTAGATGATTGAGTATTGAACATTATTCTTTTATTGAAATATGCGTGAATATAAATGAACTGAATTTTTTATACTCCAATTAATGTGATCAAATGAACAACTTAAACCATCAGTTAAATGTTTTTTCTAACAATGAACAGGATGCGACTGAGTGTTATCTTATGCTTTATGTCTTATATTAAACAAGATTTTTATCTGAGAAAAATATCTTTGTTGCTTGAACCAATAGTCATTCCAAATAATTATATGGATCAACGATGGATTTTATAATCTAATAAAAATCTTGGGATAATTTTATTAAAGAAAATAGATGAAAGAAGATATTCTGGAAAATACTTCCGTTATCAAATATTTCGCGTATTCTCAAAATCGAATACATGCTTGACGACATTAATTTTAAGATTGCTCGAGGGAACTGTCTCAAAAATTTTCATTAACTCTACATAACTAGCACATATCAAAAATTTAGTGATCCTCTAGATTCGGTTAAATATATTCAATATGTGTCGTCTGGAATCAATTTCTTGATTAAACTTGCTCATTTATTAATTAAGGTCTTTCTGAATAAGCATGTGTGTCGGAATACAATTAAATCTTTTATTCCAGCATTAATAATTTTTTTCTGATAGAGAAATCTATTCTTCATCGATTCGTCACTCTCGATTTTTCAATCGCTAAAATTTTGAACAATTTAATCATTTTGGTATGCTTTACCTAAAAATTTATTATTGTCTCGCCATTTTCTATTTCATTGTACAATCTTTCGTTTTTCTTAATTAGAATAAGAGTCTAGTAAAGGAATTTTAGTCATTGGGATTATATGGATGATTTGATTTTCACCATTTGTCTACACGTTAATATATAAACATTCGTGGAAATATCTAGAGTCAAAAAGTGTTATTAACCTTCACATTGCTTTATAATTAAAGCCGACGAAATCAAGAACATTTTCAGTTTCTAAATTGAACTTTTTCATTGAACACAACTATTTTAATGAAAACTATTGTCTCATGCTTGCTGATTGACAATAATTTAAAGGACTTTATCTTGAAATAAATGAGATTTCTATCAGAACCTTTTTTTGTATCCTTATGAAGAAAAAGATTAGATGTTCTATTTGGAGAAATATGTTGTATTCAATTTTTAAAAGCTATTTCTGATTATGAAGAGCGTTATTCAATTCGATTCTAAGTGAATTTTATGCTTGTAGGAGATTGGGTGATCTAGGTAGAAAGAAAACGTGTTAAAATGAAATTTATATTTTTAAAAATTAATTTTATTTAAGAAATATTTCTACGTGGCTATTGTGGAATATCAGTTTTTACCTCTACGCAGTATGTACATCATAAATAAAAGCCGAGTATATCCTCAGATATTCCCTTATATGGAACATGGTTTGAGTGGTTTTAACTATTTATATTTAATAGAATTTTTAGGGTCACTATCTAAATTCTTTGCCAACCAGTATAAATCACGCTCTTTTGCTGATGAAGCTTCCAATTATTGCTTGATCTATACAACCATAAGATTTCTGACTTATAAGCTAGAAATAACTATCATCCCAATAACTCAGACACCATACACTATTTGGTCATCGCTAAACATTCTTTTGCAAATTTGGATTCATACTGAACATAGCTTCTCAAACTTATCATAATACTACGGCATAGAAATCTGTCATTCATGATAATAATATTTTGCAGCAATATTTTTTCTTTATTTACCGAGTTACTAATGGACTTAGTAGATAATTTTGAATCCAGGTCTCTACGATTGTAATAATATTTAAGATTCAAAATTGAGAAAATAACATGTGACGTAATATATAGTTCGTGGTCTGTTATAAGATATGTTTTGCACTTAGAAACCCTTAATATGCAATTTTTAGCTTAGTTTCGCAATTTGTTAATGATTTCGTTCGTTTCGGCTCTTTTGCCAAAATAATTTTTTATTTCCTTTTGATTGGCTTTGAAAATTAAATCGACAACTCCTGTTTTTGGGACTGAAGTCATATGCTTCTTATATTCCCTATCCATGATCGGTTTTGAATTGGTTGAAATAAACTGTGACGAACTCAGATAAATTGTAAATTCATTTTTTGAGTGTAAAATTCTAAAGTCTCATAATATTTAATTTTATTGCTTTTTAAAAAGGATTGATGTTCTTTAATTTATATCGAAATAATCAGTAGTATAATCTAAGAAATCCAATGTAATTTTTCCTTTTCAAGATCAGATTAACACTTAATCTAAAAGAATTCATACATCTAAAATAAGCTTTTAGTTTAAAAATACAATTTATTGATTTTCAAGCATTATATATCTACATAATAGATTAACAATATAAAAAAACGTCCCCAGTCTTAAGTTATAGGCATGTTATTTCGAATCTATGTTAAATGTGTTTTTTGTTTTTAGCTGTCTGTGAAGCTTTGTAGTTGATTCTATAAATCTTCCCTTTATTAAAAGTAACTTCTAGGTGTGAGAATTCCAATTTTATATCCTGTTGCAGAAACTTAAAAACATAGACAACCTCATATGAAGAAATAATATTTTCAATTTGTTGAGAAATCTCCTCATCCATTTTTTCAATCAGAAACGAGTCATATTCCTTGAATTTGTTGAACAAAACTGAATACATTCCACAGAAATCTAGTAAAACAATTTTTCTGCCAAAGAATTCTTTAAGTTGAAAATCCAATGGAAGTCTAGAAATATTCAGAACACATTTGTCATAATAGTAATCAAATATACTGCATATCTCATTTTCTTTCTCATCGAATTTCTCGGTTAGCATTGGGTTATTCGTTAAGCAAAGGAAATAATTCCATTATATGAAAAGAAACCCATTTAAATTATATTCCATGAACATTGATTCCAATAAAAAATTTTCATTCAGAATAAAATTCTAGCTCAAATGCTTAATATCTCGACGAAATCACTACAATGAATGAATGTAGTGTAGAATTTAGATATTATGAGGAATTTGGACACCCATGAACATCTATACTTAAAAATTAGGACGCTAAATTGAATATTTGTTAAATAATATGCATTAACTTGATCCTATTGGAAGAGAATTGATATTTTTCTTAGACAATGGAGATGATCCTAATGATTTTAGATGAAGGTTTGTTTTAGTTGGTTTTTGTATAGTAATTCTCAATATTATTTTGAAAATGAAGCAATAAATGTTTGATTGATAATTTAATAATATATCCATTTCTTTATAGTAGTCTATTAGTTACAGATTTTTGAAGGTGGGCGATTTTATGAACACTTTTCAGTTTTGTACAATGAGTCCCACTCGCTGATTTATTTATATCTCGAACATAGACTCTTTTATGCAACTAATCATATATTAAATGATAGCTCAAAAAAAATAAATCTTTTTGTCTGAAGCTGAAAATAAAAATAGAATGCATTTCCATAACTTTGTAAGTTCAGATCATTAAACATTTTATATACTCTTTATTAAGAGCTTTTTTACTTCATTACGAATTTTTACTTATAACCTTGAATAAAATCTGAATAATGAACTAATTCATAAATATTTCAAGCCTTATGCTGCAATATCGATATTTGGACTTACAAATGATGATAAAAATTGTCTTAAATCGGGTGATCATAGCTCCGAGGGAAGTTTTTTCTGAAATCAATAAGGGTTTTGCGAATTCAAAGACACAAATGAACTTATGAATATTGGATTTCGAAGATGAATGGTTGTTTTTGAAAAAGAACTAGAATATTTCGATAATTTGTCTTTTTTGAAGAAATACCATTTGTAAATTTTCAATAATTTAGTCTTAGACCAAAGTAAAATTATTTGATCATACTCTCAAAGAAATAAATCTTGAGAAACCTTTGAATATCTCGTCGAAAATCAAATTAAGAATGATATTGCTTCCAAAAAGATTTTTGACTAGATTTCTAGGAATAGATAGTCATAAGAAACCAATTTTCAAGAAGTTTTGGCTGTTTACAAAGCAGAAATGAGAATTTGTATTGCAAATATAAATAAAATAAAACCGAGGTTTTGAAGTAATTTATTGCTTAATGAGAATATCTCAACACGAGATTTATATTCTAGAAAGGAAGAGGATGAAGATTAAGTTTTTTGATTTGAAAAAGTTGGCTCAAAATTGAAAGAAAATGGCTTAAAAATTAACTTATTGAACAAAGTAAATAATATTTTATTCAATTTCATGAGAATGAGTGAATTTTTTAGATCCAGATCTAATTCATTAAAAAGTGGGTTAAATTATAGTAAATTCTTTACGACCAGGAAAATGATATTTTAGAAAATAACTTTCGTTTTACATCGAACTTAAAAATCAACGATATTTTTTCTTTCGAAGATCAAAATAAGGCGTTATCTTTACTGGCTTGTGAGAGAATCAACGAAAAGTATAAGATTTAGATTGAATCTTTAATTTCTGAGGGTTTTATTAGATCATCTGGAAGTATAGAAAAATTGTCAATAAATTAAAAAATAGAAAGAATTTAATTTATCAATCTCAAATTAAATTGTTTTTAAGCGTTTTCACTGATGAAATGAATTTTAATGATAATATTTTTCCAGGTGTAGAAGAGTTTTCTGCATTGGAAGACTATGAAATTCCAACTAAGAAATATTTAGAGTAGTTTAAGGTGAAAAAATCAGAATATTCTTTGAATATTAACAGATCCTTAAGCTTCAAAAATAAAAATGAATGCTTTTGAAATTTATAAAAAAATTTTTATGATGATTCCATTAAAATAACATCAGCTTAGTAACCAAAAGACAAC
>JAWNLH010001396.1:0-24840 GCA_035042485.1 Drosophila cyrtoloma | reverse complement strand
ATTTAGTTAGTTAGTAGTTTTTTTAGTTTAGTTAGTTTTATACTATGTGAAATTGCGATTGTACCGGGGTAGTTTGTGTTTTTTTTTGAAAAAAGCCGCCCAGTCATTTTATTTACTAAATATTTTTCAAAAAGTACATAGGCGTTTTTATTTACTAAATATTTTTCAGAAGGTACATAGGCGTTTTTATTTACTAAATGTTTTTAAATATATGTATAAATTGATATCGAAATATCACTAACAGGTTCAACCAACTGTTACCAAATACATGAATTATATATGAAACATATTTTTGAGTATACTTGTGCAGCTGCTATTAAGTAAGGTGTCATGAGCAGTCAGACATATTAATTGAAATCATTTCACGTTCACACATATAAAACTAACAAAATGTTGTTTTAATTTACTCTCACAATAGTACAAGCTTGTATTATCTAGAGTCAACAACTTCTTTACAATCTCTTAACTTGTTCGATCTCTGAGATACAAATTGCAACGATAATTTGATCTGATATGTAACGTAAAAATGTAAAAGGTAATGTCAAAATATTAAAACAACACCTCTTTCCATCTTACTAACGCAGTTGCTATAATTTAAACATATTCTCTACTACATAAATTAAATTCATATTATACCTAGATTCATGAGTAATCCTATATTTTATTACTAATATTGTCTTTTTCAGATATTTTATTGCAAATTTCTGTAGTTTATAAGAGTATTTGGATTATTATAAACACATATAAACATAACTAAAGCTGCAGGACTGGTACCTATTAGTTAGTTTGTCATCTATTTTGATTATAACTAACGTTTATTTATCTGAATTAGTTTTGGTTCAAAACATTGTCATATTACGCTAAAATTTTCTATTTCTGTATTTATTCATAATATTGAAAACCTTATTTTCCTGATATTTTCGAAATTTTTTAATAGCCGCTGACTTTTTTGTGTCAATTTTTTACAACAGTGGAACTTTTTGTGTCAATTTTTTTACAACAGTGGAACTTTTTGTGTCAATTTTTTACAACAGTGGAACTTTTTGTGTCATTTTTTTACAACAGTGGAACTTTTTGTGTCAATTTTTTTACAACAGTGGAACTTTTTGTGTCAATTTTTTTACAACAGTGGAACTTTTTGTGTCAATTTTTTTGCAACAGTGGAACTTTTTGTGTCAATTTTTTTACAACAGTGGAACTTTTTGTGTCAGATTATTAATAAATAGAAATAAGTAAATTTAGACAGATCTTACTCAGATAAGAGTGATTAAGTTAGGTTTGGTACTATAGACTTCATAGATTTTGGTCCTAATTTAATTTATTTAAAAAGTCTTTATTGATGTTGCTTATATAATATTCTGGTTCTAACCTATTAACCCAGATCCATATCTTGATGTCATATTCTATATAACCTACTAATTAAAAAATGTAAACATGTGCTATGTCTGTTTAAATCGGCATATCTAAATTCTAAAGCAACTTATAATCTATCATATAACTTTAAAAATACATAGGATATGTTTACAATATGTCTATTTAGAGCATCTATTATATCATTGCTACAAAGTGTGCACTATATGATAATATTAAAAATAAAATGTACTAAAAGAATATAAATTTATTGTTCTCATAATTCAAATTTCAGGAAACTTGTACTTCTTACATTTCTTAGTATTGCTAAATACAATCAATAAATTCTCGGCGACAAAACATTCGAGTATATTATTCCATTCAGCTGGTTCAATAGAGCGATTCATACTAAATAGGTTTCGTCTTGCTTGACTAGATGTAAATGGTTTAAAACCGATGCTTGTATAAAATATTTTCAGTCGATCATAAACAGTTTTGTTTTGTGCATCAACAACGTCCAAATTCTTAGTTGAATATTGCACGATCGATTTTTTATTCATGCCAACGTTCTTATTCAATTCACCTCTTTGAACCAGATTCTCAAGCATATTATAACAATCACACTTTGCTGGAACATTCTTACGTGTAAAACATCTATATCTCACCTTTGATAGTGTAAACATTTCATCTGGTTTAAAGACCTTAAAAATCTTATTCAATAAATCCAAACTCTCAGGGACTATCTGCTGAACAGGTTCAATTAATTGATCATCAACATAAGTTTCATCATTGTGGACAATAGCTTCAGTATACTCATTATTATCAAAGGAAACCTCAAAGCATTCATTATTAAGATCAGGAACGTCAAAAGTATTAATATTTAAATTATTTGAAAGTCCCAAATTATTCAATTCATCAATTGTTGTCTGCATTGTATTCTGAGATTCTAAAAGCTCATTCATTTTCATCTCTAGCCTATAAATACTCTCCTTGATTTCCTTTATATCAATATTATCAACGCCATTATTAATAGCTTCAATCATATTGTTATGTGGAATGCTCTCTCTTCTTCTTGGCCTGACAATTGGTAAACTGACACTTTCAATAACTTCTTCTGATCTTTGAATAGTAATATCTGATACAGAATTAACTGGAAGATTCAAAAGAGCAAAGCTTGCCTTATTCAATTCATCAGGATTTAAAAAGGAAGATAATATTTCCTGATCAGAGGCTCTTCCAATCGACTCAAATATATTAGCTTCAGTCATTGTAACGACATCTAGCTCATGTATTTTGGAATATAAATTCATAATTTCATCGTTCAAATTATCTTTTCTCAAACTGCTCAAGTATAATTTAATCTGATCTATATTAAATCTTTCAGGAGAAAAAGCTTTAGCAGCATCGATGACTCTACGTAGGAAGTCCCCCTTTTCAAAATAGTTAGTTAGTTTTAGTTAGTTTTAGTTTTTAGTTAGTTAGGTTTTAGTTTAGTTAGGTTAGGTTAGTTTTTTTAGTTAGTTTTAGTTTAGTTAGTTAGTTAGTTTAGGTTTAGTTAGGTTAGTTAGTTAGTTAGTTAGTTAGGTTAGTTAGGGTTAGGTTAGTTTAGGTTAGTTAGTTAGTTTTTTTAGTTTTAGTTAGTTTTTAGTTAGTTAGTTAGTTAGTTTTTTTTTAGTTAGTTTGTTAGTTTAGTTAGTTTTAGTTTTAGTTAGTTTTAGTTAGTTAGTTAGTTTTAGTTAGGTTTAGTTAGGTTAGTTAGTTAGTTAGTTATTTTTTTTAGTTTTAGTTAGTTTTAGTTTTAGTTAGTTAGTTAGTTAGTTAGTTTAGTTAGTTAGTTAGTTTTTTAGTTAGTTTTAGTTAGTTAGTAGTTAGTTAGTTAGTTAGTTAGTTAGTTTTTTTAGTTAGTTAGTTAGTTAGTTTTAGTTAGTTTTAGTTAGTTTTTTTAGGTTTAGTTAGTTAGTTAGTTTTAGTTAGTTAGTTTTAGTTAGTTAGTTTTAGTTAGTTAGTTTTAGTTAGTTAGTTAGTTTAGTTAGTTAGTTAGTTAGTAGTTAGTTTTAGTTAGTTTTTTTAGTTAGTTAGTTAGTAGTTAGTTAGTTAGTTTTAGTTAGTTAGTTTAGTTAGTTTTAGTTAGGTTAGTTAGGTTTAGTTAGTTAGTTAGTAGTTTAGTTAGTTAGTTAGTTAGTTAGTTAGTTTTAGTTAGTTAGTTTTAGTTAGGTTAGGTTTTTTTTAGTTTTAGTTAGGGGTTAGTTAGTTTTAGGTTAGTAGTTAGTTTTAGTTAGTTTAGTTAGTTGTTAGTTAGTTAGTTAGTTTTAGTTAGTTTTAGTTAGTTAGTTAGTTAGTTAGTTAGTTAGTTAGTTTAGTTAGTTAGTTAGTTAGTTAGTTTTAGTTAGTTAGTTAGTTTTAGTTAGTTAGTTAGTTAGTTTTAGTTTAGTTAGTAGTTAGTTAGTTTAGTTAGGTTTTAGTTAGTTTTAGTTTTTTAGTTAGTTAGTTAGTTAGTTAGTTTAGTTAGTTAGTTAGTTTTTTTAGTTAGTTAGTTTTAGTTTAGTTAGTTAGTTAGTTAGTTAGTTAGTTATTTTTTTTTTTTTTTTTAGTTAGTTAGTTAGTTTTTTAGTTAGTTTTATTAGTTAGTTAGTTATTTAGTTTTTTAGTTAGTTTTAGGTTTAGTTAGTTTTTTTTAGTTTTTTTAGTTAGTTTTAGTTAGTTAGTTAGTTAGTTAGTTAGTTAGTTAGTTAGTTAGTTAGTTAGTTAGTTAGTTAGTTAGTTAGTTAGTTAGTTAGTTAGTTAGTTAGTTAGTTAGTTAGTTAGTTAGTTAGTTAGTTAGTTAGTTAGTTAGTTTTTAGTTTTTAGTTAGTTAGTTAGGTTTTAGTTTTTTAGTTTTAGTTTAGTTAGTTAGTTAGTTAGTTAGTTAGTTAGTTAGTTAGTTAGTTAGTTAGTTAGTTAGTTAGTTAGTTAGTTAGTTTAGTTAGTTAGTTAGTTAGTTAGTTTTAGTTTTTAGTTAGTTAGTTTTTTAGTTAGTAGTTTAGTTTAGTTTTTAGTTAGTTAGTTAGTTAGTTAGTTAGTTAGTTAGTTAGTTAGTTTTTTAGTTAGTTAGTTAGTTTTAGTTAGTTAGTTTTAGTTTAGTTTTAGTTTTTAGTTAGTTAGTTAGTTTTAGTTTTAGTTTTAGTTTAGTTAGTTAGTTAGTTAGTTAGTTAGTTAGTTAGTTAGTTAGTTAGTTAGTTAGTTAGTTAGTTAGTTAGTTAGTTAGTTAGTTAGTTAGTTTTAGTTAGTTAGTTAGAGTTAGTTAGTTAGTTAGTTAGTTAGTTAGTTAGTTAGTTAGTTAGTTAGTTAGTTAGTTAGTTAGTTAGTTAGTTAGTTAGTTAGTTAGTTAGTTAGTTAGTTAGTTAGTTAGTTAGTTAGTTAGTTAGTTAGTTAGTTAGTTAGTTAGTTAGTTAGTTAGTTAGTTAGTTAGTTTTAGTTAGTTAGTTAGTTAGTTAGTTAGTTAGTTAGTTTTAGTTAGTTAGTTAGGTTAGGTTAGTTAGTTAGTTTTAGTTAGTTAGTTTTAGTTTTAGTTTTTAGTTAGTTAGTTAGTTTTAGTTAGTTAGTTAGTTAGTTAGTTAGTTAGTTTTATTAGTTAGTTAGTTTTTTTTTTAGTTTAGTTAGTTAGTTTTAGTTAGTTAGTTAGTTAGTTAGTTAGTTAGTTAGTTAGTTAGTTAGTTAGTTAGTTAGTTAGTTAGTTAGTTAGTTAGTTTAGTTAGTTTTTTAGTTAGTTAGTTAGTTAGTTAGTTAGTTAGTTAGTTAGTTTATTTGTTATCATTATTAGATTTATATAGCATAACTTTTGTTCGACATAGATATTTGATATCTAATTAGTTCCATGTAAAAAGCCAATTTTTTAATCTAATATTTTTAAATTCCCTATAAGCAATATTTGCACATTCGTGTAAAAACAATTTCTGAAATTTCGAAGTTTTCTTATCGGAAAATCTAACTGATATAATTCATTGAGCGAAGACGACCAAAAAATAAATATTAATCTCAAAGTAACTTAAGGTATCAGTAATTGAAACGAAAAACTAGTATAAAAACAATTTATTGTCTTGAAGTAGAAGGAAAGAATACTTTAGATAGTTCAATAGTCAATTTATAACAAAAAATAATTGCAAATAAAATACAACCAATGATCATATCTAACGATGTGAATTTAAGGCATTGTTTGTAAAATTCTTAGAGGAAAGGAAAGAAAATAAATGATAGCGGTTATACAAAAAGTAATTCTATAATTAAAATTATCTCGATAAAATTTATTTTGAAAAATTCAAGAAGAAAAACAATACTAGTAAAGAATCGGTCTTGCGCTTAGCATTGAATTATTGTTATATCGAAAACTGCAAGCATTCATAATCTTAAAATTCAGATTGTATGAAACATAGTAAATAGATAGTAGTGAATAAATTTATAAGCACTGGAAAATATCTTAAAAGAGATTTGTGAAGATATGAACTGTTGATAATGTCATCTACTGTAGTGGTATTCTGCTGTTTATGAAAACGAATTCATAATGCACACCGATACCTTTGAATCCGAAAATCCCGACGACAAAATAATTAATCGTATCTAAAATAAAACAAAAAAGTTTAATACTGAAGGTACAAATCTTCTCCGTCGGATGTTAATAAGCCGCTTCTTACACGTAAATTCACTTTCTAAATTGTGAGGACTACCAGTCACCGCCACACAAACTGTCAGGGTCTGATTATTAGAGACAAGAGGAACAATGCATGTTTGGGCTGAGGATTTACCATCTGATTGACAAACTTCTATATTCAATACATTTTACAACCACATTTCACAACCTTGCAATTTATTTAACCTAAGACACTATACTCTCCAAGGACTTTTTTGACTGCTATTTTGTTGTTAAGTAGTAGCTGTTCTAATTTTATTGAGGTACGTTTAAAATGTGTTTTACGAGTAAATCCAAATCAATTCACTCATTAGGATTCGAACTTAAGCATCAAGTTTTTTGTTATCGTCCGAAGTCAACTTCCATCACTGTGCTATGGAGGTCGATTTTTCATTCTCGATTTTTTTAAAAGTTGAATTGTATTAAAATATAAATTTTTGCTTACTAGAATCATCACAGGAGACATCATTTTTGCTTAATGAATATATATTATTTTATGTTAACTATAATTTATATCTAAGTAGGATTCAAACATATTATTGGTAATAATAGTTAAGTCTGATTAATTACTTCTTTTATTGATTAGCTGTAAAGAGATCCTAAATGATTAATTATTAATGAATGATCCTATATTTGAAGATTAGGAGAAGACAATCCTATTGGACAAAAAGTATGATTGAATAACTCAAATCAAAAGCTCATGGTTGTTATTTGTTCATTTTTTACTTTATCTCTGATTTTTCAAATTTGGTCTTCTCTTTCATTTAAAAAATATATTATTTATCCGCTTGAAAATTGTTTACCGAGTTTTGATGCAGTGGTTTTTGACAGCTGCCTGTAGTATATTGGATAAAGAAATATTTTAAAAGTCATAATGTAAAAAAGCAACATGACAATCAATCCATCCCAATTTATTTTAAACCATCGTATGAACTTTATTATAAACGAAAAAGAATTTTTAGATAAAGCTGTAGATGCTTTAGTGAAAAAAAAGAGTTACTTTAGAATAAACAAGCTGATCACGGGGAGTTTATTTCTACCTTTGATATTCTACGTATTCATTTCAAAAAATTTTATTCAATATTAAAAAAAAAAATTCTACAGTACGAATTAAGAAAATACAGAATGCTGATCATACTTCTCCAGCAAGAAATTATGTAAAACATCTTGTGAAACCATGTGATAAATATCATGAATCTTTTTTTGAGTGTATTTCAAAAGGAAAACTATTTTATTTACAATGATTTAGAGATAATTACTTTAGAGAGATTAAAGCAGCCTTTGTTCAACACAAGAAAAATGTTATGCGCTTTGTTTTGTTCGATAATCATGAAGGTATCAATCTTGCCTGTCGACACTATACAAGTTTTTTATTACTTTGCATGCTGATAACCCTTCTAAATTTGATAAATGTCTATTTCCAAAATTAAGAGAAATTGATAGGTTTTGTTTTTAAGATTACGGTAAAAAAATCTAAACAATTCATTTTTCTTTAATAGGAATGAAATATTCGATAAATCTTTGTTTTCCTTTTGGTTTTAAATCCAGGCTTAAAGCTTTGAAGTCAATTATAGGTTATGAGCAATCTCTAATTTTAATGCAAATATGGGAGGTCTATTTGCAATACCAATTGTATTTCAAAATCTAGCCGAGAAAAATATGAGGACACTTATAATGGTGATGATAGATGAATTCGACAAATTTAGAGATCATTTATTTAAACTTGTTTCTAACTCTGACCATTATGATATTAAAATCAGAACTAATATTCCGAAAGTATTCTTCGAGAATATGTTCGAGCTGTTTGCATTGAGGATAAATTACATAGTCGAACTGGATTTTCATAGACAACGTATTCAATTATGCCAATGAAGAATGGACCAGATCAATTCAGCCACACTCTTAGAATATAAAGTTATGGGGTCGTTAAAGGCTTTCTATATAAGAAGACTTGTGGAATACTTTTGAATGATTTAATTGAAAATATTGATGACTTCTGTTCAAAGAATCTTTGCTTATTATTTGGTGAGAATTTCAAAAAGAATGAAAAGAGATTCAAAATACTCAGAAACAGGGCAATTTCTTCACGATATTACATCTAGAAATACAAAATTTGTTAAAGAGGTGTTTGAAAAAAATGGATTTATTACAAGGGCAAATGGATGAAATTGTTCATACAATGAATCAATTATTAAGGCACCTCACTAAAAATACGAGATATTATTATCTGGATGTTTACGAAAATCTGGGAAGTAATCTGAATGATAATTTATTATATACAAGTAAAACTAAAAGAGAATGTATAAAAATCTCCACCCGACAGATTCTTTGGTTATATTCTTTTGAAGAAGAGAATTTATAATGTTGTGGAAATCCCTTAGCTTCTCTTGGAAACTTATTTGTAAGTTATATTGCTATTTATTTGAAAGATCTAGTTATATTTCCTTTCACAAATTTCTATTTACTAAAAATAAATTACATTTTCGAAACTATTATGATTTTAATAATTCAACTTCAACATAACTTCTAATTTACCTTATTGAACGTGAGAGATTTTTGTTTAATCTGATCCAATAATTAATTTGATAATCTACTTTTTGGGTAGAGTCTTTCACCCTGACGTCGTTGTCCAGATAGGTAACACTGGCTCACACCCCTTGTGAAACAAAGAATAGACAATGTCGTTGACCAAGAGCGATCCAAATGTTGTATAAGATAAGATACACTATCAGCATAGGCGTATTATTTTCTCATCATACATGAGTGAAAATACTGGAGATACAATCACTGTGCTTAGAGTCTAAGAGTTAGAAGTCCTTGAGTGAATGCATCAACTTACGGAAGAAAGCATTATGATGTTCTTACAATGATAATTAGTAAACGTCGTTCTAATAGATTCAAATATATTCCATAGATAAAATCAATTCAGTAACTAAAATCCAATTGGATATAGTAGATGTGAAAAACTAAAATTTAAAGAAAAGGTGTGAGAGTTTTTGCTGTGCAGAGTCAGTCGTGAGACAGATGAATTTAAAATGTATAAGTACCACTATTATTCGTGTCAAAAAAAAATTACTTTCGATCAAATTGTAGTCTAGTTGTTATGAATGGCGCCTATTATATTGATGGCCTTATCAATCACAGGAGGGTGCCTTCTCTATTTGGTTGTAGAAATAGATTTAAAGAGAAGAATAAGAATTCAAGAGGAAGAATTTCAGATGAAATGATCAAAACCACAAGTTAACTTCAATCAGAAATATCCTGAAAGGAGTACATCCATTTAAGACGAATGAATTAGGTGACTAGTGTCAATAAAAAGTGCCTCTGGTGAACAAAGCTCAATTGTATATGGTAGGTCTGTATACTAGGATCTAAAGGAAGAGTTTTGAGAAAAAATCGTATTATTTTTGTATCCCTTTAGAATCAAATCCTTAGAAAAAAATTAAATAGAACTTTATAACCTTCCAGGACAGTAAAAGCTAGAGAAGAAAATTCATTAAGATTGAAAACTTAGGAAGATTCATTTGTTGAATGTAATCCGTCATAGAATTGTTTTTACATGCAACCTTTATAATGATTTAAAATAATCTTAGCTTTTCAATTCGCTTGATTATATTTTAGCAATTTTACTTTATTCTTAACCGATGTAGATTTCCCTAGAATATTCACGACTTTTATACTTTAAGTGTCTCAGGAAGTTTCCATTCATACTCAATTTGGCTTTTTATGTTCTTTTAATCAATCTTCAACAAATCAGCTGGAGTCAACTGATTCTGAGTATTCAGTAATTCTTTTTGAAGTGGTGAAATCACTGATTTTTGACAGAATTTACATTGAGCTTCTGGCTTTAAAAGCTTTACACGTTATTGATTTTAAGATTTCTATTTCTGTATTCCTGCTCAATAAGTTTTCAGAAATTTGAAATGTTTTCCTGGAAAACTTTTGCTTTCTCTTTAAATTCATTAACATCGACAATCTTGCAAGACCGAAACCGCATTGCTTAAAATAGTGGGTTTTGTCTTCACAATCCGATAAACATTCAATTACAAAGCAATCGGGTGATCTATGTGCATTTCATTCATTTTTCACTCAATACAAATTTTCAGTTCACAATAATAGTCCACTAACTCCTTGGAGTAAGTCTGGAACGAGAAGAACTTCTTCTGCCCGACATTCAGAAAGTGAATCCGCTTGTATTTTTTACAGAATTCATCAATGTGCATTTCTTGATCGCATTGGTCACAGATGTTGGCCAGCTTTGCATGGAAAACCATTACTACAATCTTCTAGCATATGTGGTACACTTGTTACGATCTAAATTTCTTTTCAAATTCCTCATCGTAACTAAATTCGATCTTGTAAAGTGACGGAGTGCTTTGTTAATTATTAATGATAATGTTGAATTTGGAAAGATACTAATCTGTGTCATTCAAGAATTCAGTTACTGTTGATTCAACATAAATCAATGAATTTTAATCTATCGGGGTAACAAGCTTGACAAATAGCTACTGGAAGTCAAAAAAAAATTTTTACTCTGACAACCATTTCACAGAAGAAGATGTCGTATCTTGTCATTTTCTGTTGATTGGGACGTCTATCATTAGAAATTTTGTTGAGTTCAAAATCTGAGAGCATAATGCTTGGGTTTTCTTTTGGCTGCAGTTTTACCTCTAATGAGGTCGTTTGGATTTGAGATTTACTTTAACTCTAGTATTTCCAACGGTATACTGTTCAACAAAAATATTCGTATATATTCAATTTAATCTATGGGTAAAATGTAATCTGATTTTAAATCTAGCATTGAATTCTAGTATAGGAAGTGTTATTCGAAATTTATTGATCAACAAATTACTGTGTATGTTATTTTAGACAGTAAATAAGACTTGAGTGAGTATCTTAAGTTTTCTTCGAAAGGAAATTATTGTCACTTTCATTAAATTTTTCGCTTTTAAAAAGATAATATATACCTGGAACGAATGAATAGAATAAGATTGATAGATTATCTTCAACAGTCATATGTAATCACTAGAGTGCAATCTGATATCTGGGTCATATGATTTTAAAACGAATAGGCCATGCCATAATATATAAATTAAGATTATCATTGGTTTATTCGCAACAGAAAAATATTTAAATATGATTTATATTCAAATAGAAGAGTTAATTTCGACAAGACTTAAGACTCGTCGCACCCCTGTTAATCAATTTGAAATTTAATAAGAGTCTTAATTTCTAGTCTGGTATTTTATTAATACAACTATCAACAAATAACAGCCATTCTTAGAGTGGCGATTGAAAAGTTCTATTAATCGAAAATCATGAAAATCCAGTTAGGAAATATATAAACTATTGGTATTTTATTTAAATTATCAATAAATATATTAGTGAATTGGTTCATAAATTTTAATCAATCAAGTCAAACTCTTAAAAATTTTTCTTAATGTTGATGGATGATGGTTTGTACATCTAGCTTAAAGTAAGATCTAGGTTGTCTAACATTGTCGATTAGATTCCTTGAAAATCTGATATTTTGACCATTCGAAATCCGAATATGAGTTATCAATATGCTGCATGCAGACAGTTATTATCTTAGCTGTTCAACCCTTCTTGTTGAGAGACTAAGAAGACGTTTTAAACAGCAACCATTAAAATTATTATCTTTCCCGGTTGATCTAAGCTGCCAGTGAGTTCTGCATCAAATTTCCAGAGCCATTTGCAAACTTGTTTATTAAATGGACTAAAATACTCTTGTTGTAGAAATTGTATCATAACTATTGAATATTGTTGGCTCCTGAAGATAAGACCAGGTATTTGGAGATATTAGTGAGATTTTTGGACTTCTGCTCATTAGATTTATCTTGAACAGAGAAATGACGTTTGGTTAAGTCAAATTGATTATTTTATTTCAGTTTAAATGGTTTTTTAACTGATTTCAATTCATGCCTGAGATAACATTAGACTAGAGCAGGAAATAATGCATCCTCATACTGTCTTGTGGTATAATAATGCACTTTGGAATACGGAAACTCAATGCTTCCATTAAAGATAGGCCATCTCTTTCTTAACTCCTTAAAAATTTTTATGAATTATAAAAATGTGGTGGACAGCTGGCTGCCGTTGTCTATGAACAAGTCTGCAGCAGCCACTTAGAAATAATAAGAGTCCTGTGTAGCGCTTGGATTCAAAGATTCGGATGGATCAAAAAAGTGCTTATAAATGAACACAAAGCCGTTGCACTATAGGTATAAAACATATATGGTGCTCCTGATTATCAAAGGCTTCCAGGATATGATATGGCACACCCACAAATTGAGAGTGTTTCTTTAGGTGTTTTCCAGATCTTGCCTAAGCCAAATTTTCTTTATTCTAGGTACTTTTTAGCAATCCGTTTGAAAATGAGATTTCAACTGACCTCTCACTAATTAATTAATATTGTAAAAACAATTACTTTTCTTCTTCAAATAAATATAAGTTTTCATAGTCTTCTGGTTTATATATGTCAAGCTATCCATCTGGTCTAATCTTAAATTTGCCATGGTATAAGTAACGGTATGAGTCATTTGGCTCAGTCATCAAACAGTCTGAACTTTCAAGGTATTATTTTTACATATTAAAAGAATTTGTTGAAGAGAATCAACTTCAACTTAAGATCTACATATAGAAACAAATGTTTTCATAGAATGTGATTGTTTTTATCGCTTCCTTTAATGCAGTTAATACTCAAGTACTTTCTGGTTTAAATATAATTTATCAGAATCTCATTTTTATGATCAATACAAGACACTCAAGAGTAAAATACTCTTATAGCCACCAAGTGAATGCCATTGTATCGATATCAATCATCTCTTAATAAAGGAGGCGATATAGGAAAACCCTTGATCTTAAAAGATTTGAATAATCATTGTTAGTGATACATGAAACAGACCAGATTAGTTTCATGGAAATAAAGTCTATCGGTTTAAGAAAAACTAAGTTGTTCTCATTTGATGCAATATCATTTGAACGATCAGTAAATTAGAACAAGCAAGTCACATATTCGTCCACAGTCTTCTCGTATAATATTTCTTGATATGTTTGATGAAGATGGTTGAGATTTCTATCAAGAGTTGATTAGCCTTTTCTTAGCTCCATAAAAATTTAATCAAATAATAAAAGATAAATGGCAGCAGACTGGGGTTTTTTATAACACAAGTCGATTATTTTGAGTTAGAAATGTAATTCTCGATAATTTAAGACACATTGATTTCATATATAATCGGAAGTTTGGTTTTATAATGCCGTGTAGCTATATAAATATTTTCGTGAAGCCAAATTGTATTTTGTGTATGAAACACAAACTTTCCTCTTGGTTATAGTAGGCCCAAATGATATAATCAGGCCTTTGCCTTAATGTTGAATGATCTGTTCTGTGTTATTCAGATCTGTATAATGAAGATTTCTTCATTCTGAAGGTGTTTTGGCATCGCGCCTGATAATAAGATTTTCATGAATCTCTCATTAGTAATACCAATATGATGAAAATATGTTTCATTTTATGACTGTCGGTGAAGATTATAACGGTTTAATCGCTTGGAAAGCTATTATAAGAAAATAAAGACCAATTTATTTAACTATAAAGTATCTATGTATTACAACAAATTCCATTCTTATTTTTAGTTGATTAGTTACCTTGAGTAAAGAATGGTGTATGGGGCAATTCCATCACTGCTAATGATTGTTTGCAAGAATTCTGAATTCTTAAACAACGGCTCTAATAAAAATTCTTTTACCCTATTATTCGTGAAACAAACAGTTAATTCAAAAAAATTATTAGAAGTTTTTAAGTTCACTGGATTCTTATCACAATTATCTGAAATACTAATATTCAACTTTTGCAAATAATGATTCGAATTCAATAAAAATGAAAGGAATTCCTCTGATTGCTTTCCGTCCATTAAACTCAAAGCTCTGATTTTTGTATTCATCGAAAGGATTACAGCGAGTTTTACAGGGAGATACTCATCCACCGAAGCGCAAAATACAGATAAATTTGTCATTCTAGATAACAAACCTGTTAAAAATTCTGCATTCTGAGTTTTACCGGCCGTTGAAAGAACATTAGGCCATTTGAAAATCTTCATAGTTTTCAAATTTGGAAGGTAATTGAAAACATCTAAAGTTTCAACACTTAATTCATCACAATGAAGATTCAATGTAACCAATGAAATAATTTCATCAAAAGGAAGGAATTGCATATCTATTTCGACACCAATGGGTCGAAAGGTCTCAATTTCGACAGTATTATATGATATATCAGATTCATATAAAGTTAGAATCTTCAGCATTTTAAGTGATGATAGGGCAAAAAAATATTATTCAAATTATCACAACATCTTAGAGACAGATCTTCAATATTTGGTATTTTTCGTACGAGATTAACTAATAAATTGTACGCATTTGAAAATGTATGATGATGTAGGACCAATTTCTTCAGACAAGGCAAAAGGGGTATTATATCTTCAATATAATCTGATCTATAACCGAATCCTGTAAATACTGTACACTGAAATTCCACAATATTAGGTATCTTACGAATCAAAGTAAAGAACCCATTTGCTGCATCCAAACGACCAGGAACTTTCAATTTAATGATGTTATTCCAAAAAGGATCAACATCAATTTCATATATAAAATCCTCATAATAACCATGACATTTTTCCAATTCTAACAAATAAATCTCCAGGTCTCTGAGATTTTTCACAAAGTTAAATAATGCTTCTAGAAAATTAACTCTTTGAAATACCCCACCCAATCTAAATACTTCAAGAGTTTCAAGTTGTCCAAGTTCCTCCGCAACTCTATAATTAAGCCACCAAGTCTCAAACTTCAGGGTTCTAATTCTAGGAATACTTTTCAACAAGGCAGAAACCACATCGCTGCTCAGAAATCTAGACTGTATCTGTTCAAGAGGATCCTTGTCTTGATAATATATTAAATCAGTGTTAATTTCCAATATTTCTAAACATTTTAAATTAGAAAATTCCTGTGCAGTTGATTCCGTGAAAGCGTAGCAGTCAAATCGTAATTTTTTAAGAAAAGTTAAGTTTTGCAAAATTTTTGTCAACATATTCTCTGAAATGTTGATATTTTTAATTGTAAGCACCTTCAATTCTTTACAATTTATGAGTAAAGGTTCAATATTTACAACTGCGTCTTGAACAAGCCTGACTTCAAGTCCTTTTATCTTATCCTTTATATTAACAGCCAGATTCATTAGTTGGTTGCATCCATTCGAATCAATATCAAATCCAGTGAAAGAAAAACTACATAATTTGCCTATAGAACATTTTTGAATGGTATCTATCTCACTGTCTTGATATTCTTGTTCTTCTGACAGCATTTTTGATGACTCCAATTCTTGAATCATTGTTATATCCTGGCAAAGCATCTCAAAGTCATATTCATTTAATTTCCAATCACAGCTAATCTCCAGTTCTTCGATGTCGAAAAAAATCAGGAAAAACAATAATTTTCTGATATTTCTAGATTTTCCAGGGATATTAAAAAATTCACTTTTAATATTCACTTTCTTATATTTGAGCAAGCCATCACTCATTTCTAACCCTTGAGCCATAACCGATTCAATATCTATAATCAATTCTTCGGAATCCTCTTCTTCTCTCAGACAACATCCAGAAGTATTAATAATATTAATGAACATTTTAACCATAAGTTTTTTCTCGAATTCGATTAAATGTTCATATTTACTGAATTTGGATTTAAGTAAATCCACTAATAATTTATCATTATTGAAAATAGAATTCGATAAATTCTTCAGTAAATTATTTCCTGAAGTGGCCATTTCATAATCCCCACCAAAAAATAATTCTAGATTGCAAATGAGGTCTTCAAATTCATCTGAATTGTATAGCTCTGGATATTCGCCGAAACAAAATCTTAAAAACTTTGTGAATTCAGTTAGTGAAGTCGATTTCGATTCCAATTCCCCCACTACATCTAAATATAATTCAGAGTTCGGGGATTTAAAATTCGATTGGAATGCAAAATAAGGAATTTTTTTGATAATTTCACTAGGATAATTTCGCTTTTGATCATTAGCAAATAGTATCGTAACTAGGCCAGTTTTGCAAAAACATAAAAGTGCCATGATGTTAACAATCCTCTTTACTTGCATGGGGTTGAAGAAAAAAATTAAAATGGTTTTAAAAAAAATTAATTGATGTGAAAATTTTAAATTTATGAAAAGAAAGAAGAAATTATCAAAATCGATGGCATTAATTTATTGCCTGAAAATTAAAGAGATGATATAACTAATAATTTATTGATGTTATCAAGATGAACATCATTGTTACCTAGCAATTTTCTTGAATCCGATTTGGCTTTTAATTTTATTATAAACAACCAGTGGATTGTAAGCATTGATATTAAAATTTAATCATGAGCAATTTATGACAAAATAGAGCATGACTTTCACTTAGATTGGATAGTCATGAAAGATGTATTTTAATCTAAAATAATTACTCCTTCCAATCTTAAACAAAAGCTTCATATCAGCGAAAAATTGAAATTTATAGTTATTTAATCAATTGATATTTAGGATTTGATTCACATAAAGAATTCTTGTTCAATAAATTTGAATTATCCTAATCAAATGACCAATCTCATGCCATTATGATATAAAAGCAAATGAAATGAGCGTTTAAAAATATCGCAGATTGTGATTTATGTGATAACCAGTTGTAATTAAAGAGATCAAGTAAATTAAGAATGTTCATCCAATTTTGGTGAATAAATCCATCAAAAAGATTGCACAAATTAGTTCTGTTAAATACAATTCTTAAATAAATGCTCTTGTAATATACAAACAAGCTTTCTAAGGAGAGTCAATAGTAAATATTCACCGTTACAATTGACTAGTAGAGTGCTCAGTGTTTGGACTAGAAGAAGGCTGATGTTGACTCATGCTCTGGTTAAATGTCTACGTTATTATGAGACTCTGAATCGGTACCTAAATTATTGATCCTATCGATTTTTTGAATTGATTTTAAAATGGATTTTTCGGCTATTCAGCGATCAGATGTCAAAAAGGTCCATGAAATTTTTTAATTTTTATTCAACAATACATAAAATTGAAAAAATTAAAGAGAGAAATTTTAAAAAATCGAAAATAAATTATTTTTTTGAACAATAAAGCATGCATAACTTTATCTGGTTGTATATTATAGTGCTCTATAGATATATATCTTTTAAATAATGCTTTATTGGCTTACAGCCATACATCTACACAAAAGTTGATGTTTGAAAAATGACCACACATCTTAGATCGTATTAGTGTAGACATTTTGGCTGGATCGTTGAAAAAGTGGGGAATATTTGAACATTTTTGTTTCTAAAATCAAAGATCATTAGATTTACTGAATCCTTCCAAGAATGTATTCTCACTTCAGAATTGGAATGAACATTAATTGTTAGTAAAACATTGAATGTTGATCTGGTTGTGTCATTAACCTGGAAAAGTTTGACTCTTTGCATCAGCCTTTTTCAATCATCCCTACACCATCAAAATGATGACCCCTATTGTACTTTTGTCGATCTCTCTGATCTTTTCATCCCTTCCAATATAGTTTAATCCTGAATCGAATAGCATTTCTGATCAATGAAGGATTCCAATTATTTAGTATGGCATATATAGGTCTTTCGTTTTTCCGTTGATGTAAATATATTATCTTTGTAAATCTTCTACATCCAAAGTTTCAATTGTCTGTACAAGTACAAATTTATCGTACTAGATCTTCGAAGTTAGAAGACTATTTTTTTCTGTAATCAGAGCATAGTATGTTTATGCCTCCACAATTGACAATATTCTTGTTCATGTGTTACATTTTTAGAATTCTTTGGTGAATTTCTAGCATATGCTTTCTCATTTTTTCTACAATTTCTTCAATCCTTAATTTTTTAAATTTCTTATTTAGGAATAAAAAATAAATCTTTCTTTCCCTTTTTAAAGCATTTAATTTCCCATAGTCTTGCTAACATATTTAAAGAAAAATGATTTGATAAGTATGTACAATTCTAGTACTGTAACAAATGACGAATAAACATTAATTATTGATCTAATGAAAAGTCTAAGAAAATATTATCTACTTACCAAGAAATGTATGATAGATTGAAACGATCAGAAATTCTTGCCCTTGCTAGAATGATGAAACTCTAGTGAGACATTTAATTCGAGACTAAATCTTGCAAGATAAGATTGCATTGTGATTCATTGGATTAAAGAATTCATTAGTTGATTTCTATCTATCATCTTCCGAAAGCATCCGTCATAAAGACTAAGATAATTGGAAATAGACATTGTAGAAACAGTTTCTTGTGAATTAAGGCTTACTCAACATGGTAGATCTGTCTTAAGAGTTGGGTAAGACGACAAAATAGACCTCGTCTGACTTTGAGTGTTGTTGATCTTTTGTCATTATAGTGTATATAAATAGACTAATTTTTTTTAATAATTAGGCAATTCTTATAATTCAACTAGAAGTTTTAGTGTTAGATAACATCAATCAGAGTGAGAAAATAAATGACTTTCGTATTGCCATGCTATCTAGTATTAATTTTATAGTACCGAAAGTTGGTCTCTCTATAAAGTGTCTGGAGAGCTCTTTCGTGACTCCTTGATAAATTATTATTCATACATAAAATGAGGATGTCATGAATTGTCTGTTACTCAAGTGTCAAGTCACTATCTAGGAGCCTGATACGTAACGTCCGTGCTCGAGTATTTATGAAACAATGTTATCATGTGTGGCATGTACCATTTCATATCCAAATAGCGATTGTGTTTTGTGTCTGTATGAGGATATAAATCAATTGAAATTTAGGCAGAAGGCAAATATAATACTCTTGTTATCATAGTCACCAAGATATGAAAGAATTTTTCTCAAATTTAAAGCAAATTTCTTGACTGGCTTCAAACAGCTATTTTACAATAAAGGTTTTCTCTTTTGCTTGCTAGCTATAGTAATATCTTAGAAATTTAATTGTTTGTTTTTTTGACAAGTAAATTTTATAGACGAAATATGATTTTAATATATAATGGCTGGATTTATACCTTTTAAAAAATATAAATATGTGCTATATTATCTTTTATATGTTTCAAGATCAATTGTAGGCTATTGAAAATTAGTATAATATCCGAAATTCATGGATAGATCAGTTTGCACTAGTTATTAAATAAGTTTAATTTGATGATTCATATCTTTAATATAAAGTCATTTTTGAAGTTGTGGAGACTTCCATTTCTGAGCTATTACATTGATTTGTATCGTTCTTTATTTATTCTTCTTTTGCAAACATCAGTAAAAATTTACAAAAAGAAATAGGTAATTGAGCTGAAAATGCCATGGAGTCAAATATTTTTACAATCCACAAATTCCTTTAGTTTTTGTATATTAGCAATAGAATTTTCAACCAAGTTTAGGACAAAATATTATTCTTTTTGGATTAAATCATTAGTAATTGGTTAAGCCCTAATAATTGAAAGTTCTAGCATCTTCTAATCGAAAATATTCGACAAGTCCTATTTCTTCAAAGCAAATGATACTGTTAGTATGCAGCAAATTAAGAAAAGCAATATTTTTATTCTTTTCTTCTAATATTTCTATGATGGTATACGGTTGAATACTTAAAATAAACGTTTTTCTTATAAATCCATGATCAGCATATGAATCTTCTGTAATAATAGCATCACTTGGAATAATAATTGAAGACATCAAATCTTAAAAAGCACATCCTTCATGCTGAGTTTCTAGCATCCAACCTCGAATAATAGCTATTACACTTTATCATACAGATTTGGTGCATTTATAATTGTTCTATTTACCATTGCATCATCCTTTAGCAGTTTTAGATGTTTCTTTGTCTTATTTAATATTTAAATAGTATTTAGCTTGAATTCTGTTGATGAATCAGTGATATTTTGAATTGCATCAAGTTATAGTGAGCATACTCGACTTGTGAGATTTCTTCTAAGCCTTAAGAATAAATATTAATCTTTTGAAATACTCGAAAATAAGGAATCTTTTTTTATTATCTGTTCAATATGTCTAGTATGATCTGTTTTTAATCTTTCATTTAATTTTAGAGAATTCATTTTTACTTATTCACCTCGAAAATAATCGTGAAAACCTGAAATTGAGTAGGGAGTTCATTATTTTACTCCTCTAAAGATTTGTTAAGCAAAGATCAATGAACTGTATGCGAAAATAATTTATAGGGCCTTAGCAACAAAAACTTTGACTAAAGGTCAGATAGACAGAGTGTAAGTGGATAAGACACAGATCGCATTGATCCAATTTCTAAAATTAAGTTAATTACTATCAGTGCCACATATAAAGACCAATGCACAACAAATGAAGGATTTTATAGATTCAATTTTGTTAAATGATTATCAAGTTCTGATTAGCAAATGAAATTTTCAAAAAAGAAAGTAAATTAGTATTCTTTTCAAAATGATCACAGCCTTCTCGTTAATATTGTGAAAATCTTCTTCACAGAATAAGGTTGAATCAACCAAATTTATTTAAATGGATTTTCTTTAAATTTATAAATCACGCATTTCTAACTGATTTCAACTATCAAATTTTCCAAATTAAAGAAAAATACTTGGTTTGCTGAAGATAACAATCTTTTTCGTCTGATGGTTAGTAAACCGCATCATAAACATAAACTCACTATACTAAATACTGGGTACCACTCTGATAGGAATCGATAACTGAATGGAAGGGAATCTATGCTTGCTTGTGCTGAGACTTTTAGCATCTGCTTTTAAACTTTTCAGTTCCACAGACTTCTATCGGCCAGTCATTTTGTATTTTAGTAGTAACTGTTCTATTTTTATTGGATACATTTTTTTGCGAGTTAACCCAAATTACTTCATCCAACAGGATTCGAGCCCAAGCCTCAAGTTTTTCGTTATTTACAACGTCAACTTCACACTAGAAGGCTACGGAGGCTATGAGTTATAAATTGAATTCAAGAGTAGTGATTCCTTCGCTTGATTGTCGAATCAAGTCTATCTTTATTGCTCATGAATTCTACATGGCATTAATAAAGTGGCACCGAAAAGATTGTTGGAAAGCTTACACAAAGAAGCTCGATACAGATCTCAATATGCATACAATTTGAGACCTATAGCTTGCATTAAAAGACACAAATCATGTCGAAGTGGTTAAATAGTTAATTAACAATTATCTAATGAGATATGATCTGATACTGAGCAAATCATTCGACACTTTAAGTGTTTGATAGAAATTTTGGGTAAACAAAGTATTTACTTCACTTTCAAAATTTAATTGTTATGCATTCAGACTCCAACGATTGATCATCAACTACTTTAAACAATTTAAAAAAAAACATCTATTCATAAATCAACCACTTAACTTTTCTAGATATAATTCTCATATTTATATTCGTTCTATTTATGACGAACTGATCAATAACTAGTATTAAATAAAGTATATTTAATTATTAATAAATTACTACTCAGATGCCATAACAAGTATAGAAAAGAGATTGGAATTGAGCCTAAAGTCGAAGCGTATATCCAGTTTATTGTACTCAAGAATACTCTGGAGTCTGTTTCATTTGAAAGACGACGGGGCATTGAAGAGGCGGACAACCATGTGAGTCTTGAGCAGTTAGTGCACAGATCATCGAATGTAGACTAGAGACTTGACACGGAATCAATCAAAGAGTAACTATTAGGTAACCCATTAAATAAATTCTTTGTTCATGAATTGCTACTCAATGGGATATTATATCAAAATAGACGAAGAATTTAACCAATAATGAATGCAAATGCGCTAATAGGGATACTAATTAAAGTTTTAGGATCATATTTTTATTATTATAGCAAGTATTCTTCAATTTACCCCTTAAAATTCAAGGATTTACATAGAACTATGTAACTATGAGAGTCGAGAATCATTTAGTGGTATATGTATGTCCAGGAATCGCTCAATTCACGGGACCGTTTAAATCAAAATGCTTAATGGTTGAGAAATGTTCATAAAAATATTGACTTGATTTAGGATTTCACACTTGCTTATTTTGTCTTAAATCTACTTTATAAAAATCACTGTATGCTTTCTGGACATTTATAGCTAATACAGTACCTGGCAATTAAATTTTAATCCCTAATACAAACTTTCTAGATCGATTTTTATTAGTGAATCATTTTGTTTGTTTGCATTCATCAAGAAATGGTAGTCTAAATTGGCTTTCATATTAAAAATAACCTTTCTTAAACGAGTTGTTAATTTGGGAGACTTTTTAATCAGTATGCTATTTGGTAATAACTTAGGTATTTACTTAATATTTTTGATTTAGTTATGAAAATTCATTTATTTTGCCAAGCTTCCGCGTCTTGAGTGATATTTTCAATCATGTCTTATTGGGATTCTTAAAATTTCATCTGTAGAAAAATTAGATAAAAGCCTAACTTAAACATCTTGAGTTGTCTGGATGTAACTATCATTAATATGCGCTCCAAGAATATATGGTGTGAAGAAATTATTTTCGCCACATGAGAATGTATTTCACTGTGCCGAAGAGGAAGAAAAACTTTAAAATAATGAAAAAAGCAACAAAAAAGTAATCTATTTATATCATATAGCTATAGCTAGTGAACGATCGGTGGAAATCTTATGGTAAAATGGATGCTAAAAACTTCACACAAAAAAAATCCGAAAAACACTAACAGATCACTCTATATTCATGCTAAGTTCTACAAACACAATTAGAATCCGGTAGCCTTCGCTAATTAAAAGCAACATATGTTTTTAATACTCATATTGGAAAGACTTTGTTTCCATTGCAGATAGAAACATCCGCTATTTAAAAACCAAATGCCATACAAGCCTCCTATATCTCGTAAATACTCGAACAGTCCATCTCCTAACTAGCAGTTTCAGATTTGCTTATAGAAAACTGCAGTCTGCTATCTTTCTTATTTTTTGAACTCATAAAAATTTTTAAGGAGTTGAGAAAAAGATGATCTATCTTTAATGGAAGCATTAAGTTTCAGCATTTAAAGTGCATATTATGCCACAAGATAGTATAAGAATGCATTATTTCTTGCACTCGTTTAGTGTTATCTTTGAAAATCAAATAATTTTAAACCTATTTAAAATAATTCTATCAAGTGGTTTAAGGAATATGAGATTCTTAAATTTATTACTTGATTTATTATCATTACATTTTTATGATTAATGCACGCTCATCAGCTTTGTGACTCAAGGTGATTCAATCGGTTAGGGTGGCTTTAATGATACAGATAGTTTCATGCATTCGAAATTCTTATTCCTGAATTGTTTTAAGCGATTGAACAATCATCTTGAAATCATAATTTATGATAAATGTTATTAAAGAGCATTCCTTTACAAACATCGCTTAAGCCCAACAGGAATGACACATTAAAGAAGTTATGATTTCTTCAGTCTTCTATTAAGGAGATTATTTCATCGGTCTGGTTGCCTTCTAATTCTCATAAGTTCAATGCATAACTCGTCAAAACTAACAAAAAAATATAAATCTAGAGGTTGAACTGGCTATTGAAACAAACGTTATTAGAATATTATAGAGGCTTCTAGCTCAATGAACAAAACATTGTACTGTGAACTATGAATTTTGTTTCGAATCCCTCTGAATGAAATTTTTGATCAACTTGTAGTAAAATGTAAAAAGTATTCAATAGCATAAGGAAGAGACTATTGAATAGAATTTATATGGCTGCGGAGAAATCTTTCAGAGGAAGATTCTTTACTTGGTTTAATATAAATATATGGTGCTTTCAAAGCGTGTTAAAGATGGCAGAATAAAATAGCAAGAATTGAAGAAAAATAAATGATATTGCCTCTGTTAAATAAAAATTAGCAGGATGAAAAAAAATAACAGGTAAGCTGGTCTATTAACGATTGGTGCGAAAATTGTTAAATTTACAAAGGAGGTCAATAACCTTAAGATTGAAATTTCGTTGATATTTTGGAACTATAAAATTTTTATATTTATAATCCTCTTAAACAGAATGAAATGTTAGTTGAGATCTACAGTGGTAGATTTATTTGATTCAAGAGTACAATAATAGTTTATTTGTTCAGGTTGGTTAAGGTTTATTTGTATTTAGGTTGAAAAGGCATTAAAATCGATTTAAAACTTCATTATGTTTAAATTTGCATTTAAAAAATTATCTTTAAATCTAACGCTTAACTCATTCCCTACAAACTTAGTCAAATCCGTAATATGACTGGGATTGAGTTTATATAAGGTCAAGTTCAATAACTTTTGGAGTTGTATTCAATGGACTAATTAAATTTCTGTTCTAAAATTTTGAGAAATACTTACTTTGCACCTCCAATATTTATTTTCACAAAATCACATAATGTAAAAACGTGTATAAATCTCTTTTTCTTAAGCAATGTTTGGGTAAAAATCTGATATTAAGATTACATGAAAATATTATAGCAAAATCCAAATCTAACTCAAAGCCGAATCGTACTTTGAATATAATTTAAAATTATATAAATGGTGTAAAGCTTTGCGGCGATTGATAATGATGGTGAATCAATGACTTCAAACAAATAATAATCAAAGGAATGGAATCAATTAGTAAATTATATAATTTTTTATTGATTTTCTATAAATTCAGCAGTTAATCAATGTTGATGAAATAAGATTATTAAATAAGCTCATTAGAATTTATTGGTTAATACTAGCTTCACTTCTTAGAAATTTATTATCATGCCTAGATTGAATAACTGAGAAACTAAGGT